>BMAT01007026.1:136133-168376 GCA_019649035.1 Elysia marginata
GCCACAAAACGTTTCAGTCCCAGAGGGTTCAAGTTCAGTGTGGAGGAAAAAAAAAATATACTTCTTAATTTGATGTGAATATTACTCGTAGAGTGCTGTGCCTCTTCTGGGATAACAACTAGGCTTACTTTTCATTGCAACAGTTTCGAAGAAGTAAAAATCAAAACATCGTGAAATTTAAATCTGGTTAGACCTAGACTCAGGGCTTGGTCTTCTCCTTCCTTGACATACCGCATTTTTTCACTTCTTTCTAATCCTAAACTGCACTGAAATTGAAGCGGCTAGGTATAGTACGTTACTCAGTGAAACTATTCATTAAAATTTACTTCGACTTGAATTTTTTTTTCTTTCTGCAAAGTAAAAATGTAAAATAACACTTCCCAGTTCTCAATTTGGAATTGAAGACAGCTTATGGCATGCCCAATGTAAAAGTAAAGTTGATCTAGATCTAGACTATATTTTAAATAAGTTTTTTTTTAATTCTAGGCAGTTCAAGGTAAACAATGAAAAAACTGAAAATGGTCTTCTGCATTATGTGAACATTGTATCTTAATCAATGTCATCATACCTCAGAAGAGACGAAGTTCATGTGCAGCTAGACTTAGAGAAAAAAATATCGTCGAATTCAAATCAAATACAAACTGGGGAAATATACAAAGTGAGAAGAAGTAGAAGTAGCAGAGCAGCTAGCAAAAGCTTTCCTTTACAAAGTGAATTCATTTAGACCTGAGTGCTACATTGGGGAACTGATCCCACAGTGTGCATACACTGTTTTTACTAATGAGCTGATCGGTTTTATGATCTGGCAATGACAAAGTGGATATGAGCCTGTGACAAAAGGTCATGTGACGTGGCGCGAGTGATGTCATGTCAGGCTTCGAGGTCAAATAAAAAGTTTCAGAACTATGTCAAACAATCTTGCTTGAAATATGTATTGGGATGAAAGCAACATTTTGAACACAAATAGTTTTTACAGAACACAATATTGAGAGCACAGAACCCATTCTGTTGCGAGTGATTTTCACATGAAAGGAGTCACACTTTTTGAGTCACGGGTGATTCTGACATGAATTTCAAGGAGTGGGAACTTTGTACGCTATTGATGATGCAAATATTGGGAGTATCTATAATATTTTAGTCTTAACATCAATACACCCACTGCTTCCTGCTAGAAGTATTGAAATTAAATGGGACCTTTTAAAAAATAATATGAAATGTTCACGGAGTAAAATAATTCTGCACCAAAAGTTGTCTTTTATGCAAAAACACCTTTTGTCCTAGCGACATCTGCAGCCCCCCAACCCCCCCCCCCCCCACCTGAATTGGAATCCCTTTTCTCTGGAGATTCTGCACTTTGTACCTATTTCCTGGACAATATACGTGCTATAAACAGTTGTTCTCAGTTGACGTCAATGGGATAGGTCTACAGGAGTGCTAATCTATATGGATGGAATCAACAATTCCTTGTTCGAGGACATGTACATAATCAAACTGGTTCTTTCCTTCCAACTTCTCCAAATCAGCATTCGTTCCTGCAAATTTTTTTTATAGACAGTGGAGACGCGGTACAACAAAGAAAGAGCTTAATTCAAAGACTAGAGTATGTGCAGGATATGTTACGTCAACACAATCCTTACATTAGTGAGTTTTTAGTGATTTGACGTGTGCATATGAATTTGCCCGCAACTTTTATGAGAATGCTAGGCCCTCTGGAGAATACGAAAGAAGATACAATGCACCAACATAAAATCACATTACCGTTCTGATGCCAAATGAACCTGTAGGACATAGAGATATTATTTTTTGCACACATGGAGCAATGAGTGTAGACTCATTAGTGAATTACACAAAGCTTTAATGACCCTCTTCAGTTTCACATTTCCATTTCCATTTCCATTTGGCACAAACGGCTGGAGCCTTCAATTAAACCTTCTAAGCAGACATAAGATTTCTGAACTTCGGTAACTTACTATGGCTTCCATTTCTCGATTAGGTCTGACAACCACTTATTGTTGGCGAGAAAACTATTTCAACAGTTCATTGTGGAGGCGCACGCTAAAATTGAACGTGGTTGTCTTCAGTACTTATGACACCAGCAGGGTAAGCTGAGGGCACTAGGGCAGACTCTTATGGTGAATTGCAAGATGGCACATCATACCATGACAATGCAGATCCCCGAAATCTTGGTCAGAGAATCTTTTTGCATGGAGTATACACTTGAAGTCCCCGCTATATGTTTGAAAAGATAAGTATACCCTGTCTTTCTCTTCTCTCTTCACCCTACATCATATTCTCCAAAATCCGTTGCATATATACATTTACCTGTTCGAGGAACGGTTACTTAGCTTGTCGTTTAAATAGATTACAAGATTAGTGCCTGCACAAATTTTCCAAATATTTAGCCACAGTTCTTAAGACAAGATAAGAGTTAAAATACATTGAACGACACATTATTAAAGATTTTTCATAGACAATATTTTAAGATTAGTTTTTGTAAAAATGTGTTGTTATAATGTACAAAACTGTTAAAAAATCTATCTACTTTTCTTTGCTTTCTTTCTGCCAGCATTGCCATTGCAACTGAAGCCGAAAATGAAATAAAAAAACAACAACTGAAAAGGAGGCAAAGATAAATGGTAATTACTGCCACCGTTTTACAGTTGACTTAAATCAATATGGCCCCCATTTACCTGTTGCTTAGTGGATAGTTAATTCTTCAAGTTTCTGTTTGTGTGTGTGAAAAAGAGCACATCACTATTTTTTTCCTTTACAAAACAAAACTACCCAAGGAAACAAATGTTAGCTTTTTCACAACTTCAAAATATTGCTCATTTTTAGTTGTTGTTTAGTTTTCAATTTTGTCTCTATATTTCATTAGATTTACACCTGGCTCTAACCATAGTGCTTTTTCTAACAATAGCAAATACTTGCTGAGGTTAACAGCAAAACAATTCACCAATGTACGAAGCTGTGACCTAACTTTATGCGAACTTTTCACGCCGATCTATCAGAACATGTAGTATAAACATGGTTACACAACGGAAAAAAGGATCCACATGGTCATCTGAGAAGACCTCTGAGCCAGGGCTCGAATCTACACTAGCAAACAGTATAACAATTGCCCTCTGTTGAACAATGGCAGAGGCGTTGTTTTTTCTTAACCCTGTCAAGCAGTCTGGCAATGATCTTTTAAAGAAAGCTGATAGCTTTTGTTTGCGTAGCTTACGCGGCTATCATGCTTTAGATAAACTAGTATCTTTTTTACAACTTTTCGTGTACGTCACACACAATTACAAAGCGGTTAAACACTTGTAAAAAGTATGACTGAGTGATGAACAAAAAACTTAAAGAAAAAGGCAATAAAAACAGAAAGTACTTTAACCTAGATATTTCGACAAAGTTATATGTGTAAAGATGTAAATTTAAAGGTAGGTTTTTACTGAAAAAAACCAGAGAAATAGTAATAATTTAAAGTATTTTTGTGAACCCCTGTTTTTTCATCATTGATTTTGTAATAAAAAAGCAAAACAAAAAATAACACTTTTTTAGACACAGGCTAACTATTTGGGACTTTCCCTTTTAATTGTATAGATGTACAGCTCACATAGCTACTACTTTCCTTTGTTAAAAGACTGTCTATAAAAAGATCTCAGTCCGGCATATATAGCTCGTGCATCTCAGATATCGTGGATTCTTGTTTAGTCTGAAATCGAAAAAGAGTACCCTTTTATAAACAATGGTCACAGAGACTAAAGAAGCTATACATAATTTCTAATGTTGAAGAATTTATAAAAATATTATTATAAACCTCCAGCTCTATACATGAAGACAGGATTTTTATCTAGTTTTATTCCTATAGTTTTTTTAGCATCTCGAGCTACCTTCTAAAATGGCTTAGCGTTTTTCAACATACTTACGGATCACCACACATGTTCTGTTTAATTTTTTTTCTAATTCCATTGGTTTCTCACAGAACGCTGACGACATCACGTTTTAGGTACCTTAGAACTATCTCTCTGTGTTACATCACAACTGGTCCTTTCAACATGTGACTAAACTCTGATTGTTTCGATAGCAAAAAGCTTTTAATGGTCATGAAACAACTAATACGCATCTTATCTGGTACAACCATAATGCCGCAGCCACTTAATATCTTTGGCTGCCTGAAGATAATTTAAAAAAATACATTTTACCATCAAGCTGACACTTTTCACAGAGGTTTGTATTTCATAGTGAAAATCCGTGCCGTAATAGTGCAAATAACTGGTTTAAATAGATATGGTTCTAGCAAACGAAGAATCTTAAATTTTATTAATTTCCTCAAACATGTGCTAGAGTTCTAAAATGATTATGGCGACAATTAATACCTTTCCAGGTCGGTTTCGTCTCTTGAGGTAGATCATCAAGTCTACTTAGCTTCTCTCCTGAACAGACCTTGCGCTGCCAGTCGAAACCGGGAACTCATATTGTAGTAGATAATCACATTGGCACTGCAATTCACGGAATCAACTATCAGGAACATCATGTTGGTAAGGACATACAGCTTTGAATATCGACCACCGGGCCTAAAGTCAGGGAAAGAGATCTGCGCTACAATGTGCATGCAAGACGGGATAATCGACAATATGAAGACAGTTGTAATAATAATCACCATCTTCACTGCTCGAGCCTCTTTTGATGTTGCTTTAGTCGATTCTGACACCGAAGAATCGTTTCCATCGTCTCTCTTAGCTGCTGTTTTATTCGTTGAAAGATTTAATGGCATCGATTTGTTAGCATCTCGCCATTTCTTACTTTTCTTTAGTGCCAGTGCAAGAAGAATTGTTGTAACAATCATTGTAGGAAAGGTGAAGAATGGTATCCAGACAGATACTATATTTGCCTGGATATTATAGCGAACGATTGTGGGGTAATCTGTAACAGGGAGTATACCTAGCACGGTTTCATTGAGATGAGGGAAGGTGATCCAACCTACAGGAAATCGAAGAATCACAAGTGGATACATGCCAAATAGTGTCACAAAAATTGAGACCATGGCAATGACTGTTCGTCTCGGGGTGAAGATGCTTTTGACTTTCAGAGGAATAGAGACACACACGCATCTCTCTACACTTAGATATGTTGTAATCAGGGCAGATACTCTAGAGAACAAAGTATGCGGGGCTGAACCAGATGTATAAAACATTCCGTAAGTAAAGGGGGAATTCGGCATCAGGGGTAAAAGGAAAGCCAGGACGCAGATAAAGGTTGTGATGGCCACGCCCAGGTCAGATATAGCCAGCGCTGTGAGGCTGATACTGGTGGTGTCGTTATAACCAAGCTTATAGTAGATGAGGATGGTGACGATATTGGCACCTGTGGCGATGATAGCCACCAGAATGTCCAGTCCTAAAATAATACTCATCACCCACCAATACAACTCGCCATTGATTAAATCAGACGAAACTGCGCCTTGCACGGTCTCCGTCGCACAGCTTGCGTTAAACGAACCGTTGTCTGGATACATTGTAAATGTTTCACAAATGATCACACTGCTCTGTTTAAAAAACTCGAAAAATATTTAAATTAGGCCCGTTTGCAGAACTTTATACTGGCTCCTTATGCCCTTATTCTAAACTTCTTTTCATAAATTGGTCAGGCTCTACGTGGACTGCACATAGAGTTCAATGGAAAAACAAAGGTGCTGTTCTGTAATTCGAATGTCATACAGTTAAAAATAGATTTGTTCTCTAAAAGTACTGCATGCTTTAAAAGGGTAAGATGGTGTTCAGTTAGCGCCGCTTCATTCAACAGCACTTGGATTCTGCAAAGATAAACAAAAAAATGGTGTATCGGTCATTACGGTTTGTCCAAATACTTGCTTTAGGACTGAAAGGTTATATTTTGATTCACTTTTGTCTTACTTAAAAACTCATGAAATCCTTTTTACACTCGTTGAGGCTCAATGTCGTACAGTTAAAAATAACAAGGCAATTTTGACAAAATATTCGCCTGTGATAAATTTTGCTTTGTAATTTGTGAAAGGATAATTTTGACATCATACCAAAAGTTCATTGCGTTTTGATTGAACTGAACAATTAATTTTGTTATTTTTTTAAATTAATGAGTACTCCTATCTATACCTGCTGTATTGAAGGAAAGAATAAATATATTTGAAGCGCACGAAAGTATTTTGAAAGACATGCACATAAATATATATAATATCTATAAATGAACTTACTTGATATTTCAGACGTAAGACCGTATTTAAAATATTAAATTGCACCTGTCTAGCCCTTCAAACTCTTGACTAGTAGTGAAACTGTTTTTCAGAATGATTTTTTCTAGGGCGAAGTTGCTAAGTTTTCTGAGGCCATTTATCATGTGGCTAGAGGGTGTGGTAAATAATTTACACAATTTAAGACAATAGTGTTGCTTGTTGTGTTTAAGATGTATAGATAGATAGATAGATAGATAGATACATACATACATACATACATAGGTACTGAGGTTGTTTTTATTAGTAGAGTGTGGTAGTGTTTGTTCCAGTATGTTCCATGATTAACTTTTACAGAGCCATTGTGGAGAGCATCTTAACTCAATGGATTATTGGTTGGTTTGACATAACAACAAAAAAGGACATGACAAAACTGAGCCAATTGTCATAAACGCACAAAAGTTAATTGGTGTGAAATCTTCCATCTCTTAAAACTTAAATGAAGAAAGAATGTCAGCCAGAAGAGGAACGACCTTGAAAGATGACACCTTCCCAGGAAGGAATTATTTTAATTTTTTTAAACTCACGGGCGAAGACTGAAGGTGTTCAAAGGAAATAAACTATTAGAATATAGCTTCTTTTCTAAACTATTGAATATAGCTTCTTTCCTCAAACGTCAAACATTTTAGTGGAATTTTATTCTAATCGACACATTAGGATGGGGGTGTGTTAAAAGGAGTGCATGCATTTCTTCTCTATTGTGAGAAAAAAGAAAAAGCTACAGAGATAGAGAGAGGGAGAGAGAGAGATAGAGAGACTGAGAGTGAGAAAGAGAGAGATAGATAGAGAGAGGAGATAGAGAGAGGGGAGATAGAAAGATAACATTTCGTTTCTTTATTACAACTATTGGTAACCTTTAACAGTGTACTTTACTATAGTATTCATAATGATTGGATATGTCAGCCTGACTGAGCATTGCTTATTGTCAATACATGTACTAATGTATGTTTGTATTGACTGAATAAATTTGAATTGAATTAAAATTGATATAGTCTGCAATCTTAAAGTTCCAAACGTGTTCACTTAGGGTTGCAGCGGATTGTTTATGTTTTAGATGAAAGCTGGAACTGTGCTGGTTATACCTAGTTTTGAACTGGTTCTCCCCTATCCTATGTGTTTCGTTGTTGTTTCCTTGTGTAACGGTGCTATTTGAAAGATCTTGAGTTTAAGCCTTAAGCGACGTCTAGGAAGTCAGCGACTTTCTTGTTGGCTACTATGATTATATTGAGGCCATTATTTTTGAAATATTTAAAAAAACCTTACAACGGCGTCTGTTATGTTAGAATACAGAGCAACCAGCCCCATCCATTATGAAAGACCTACATAGAATGCATAGAGATAAGACTTTCAAACACAGAAATCTTCACTGTTGAGGCTGCGTTTTTTAAACAAAAAAGGGAGATTATTTCTCTACAATGTCCTCACCGGAGAAACAACTATGACAAGACCAAAACAAAACTACTTGCCTAACAGTTTGCCTGAAGATTGCGGTCCAGCAGGAGTCGTATGAAACACTGTGTGGTAGGCTAAAATGTAAGTAAATTTACAGTACTAGATAATATCTCCGTTTTTTAAAGAAACGTTAAGCACTATTAGTATAAGTACTTATGCAGGTTTAAACGTGGGTAGAAAGATACAGATTACATAGAACTAAAAAATTATAAAAGGAAGAAGGCATACTAAAAAGGGCTCCAACTAAGATTTACAACATTAAAACAAAATTTAAATCCCTATTTCGTGAATTGTGACATGACTCTCCATATTTGTACACATTCTGCACAAAATTCAAAATAGCAAGATAGCAGGCTATAGTTACTGCACAACTCAGATGACGGCAAGATCTGCGCCGGTTAGTTGTGGCGACATTCAAACTGTATAGTGCTTTAAGCAATGATGTTTACCTTTTTTCTCACATCTTCATAGCTATAGCTACTGCACAACCATTACAAAATACGTTTTCAAATGAAAATCTCTTTCGATGCAATCGAAATGAATTCTAGTGCCTAATACAAATCTAATCCAGCGCTATGTTGACAACTAGTCTGCTTCACATGAACTGGAAATGGGGATGTGCCCCCCCCCCTTCCCCCTGTAACTCAGTGGAGTGAAATAAATCATGAATAGCAAAGCTAACGTGTATATCTTTATTGTTCTAATCTTTCTTATGTATTTCAATTAATATCGATATCACTTATTATTTTAAAAGCTGTTACACCCTAAAACTTTAGTAACTTTTAGCATGGTTGTAATTTGACAAAATATGTTTGTATAAGATGACCTTACCCTTAACGCCAGATAGAAAAGTAAAAGAAAAAGTTAATCAAGATTGAAAAGTACATTTTATCGAATCCTTTAAAACATGTCTTTACTTTATCACATTTTAAGTGTGTATTTTTTTTTCTCTTACCACACCTTGGCAACGATGGTTCAGTGAAACGTACACCTAAACCATGCGATTTCTTTTTAGTACAAGCTAAAAAGCTACCTTCTTTTTAAAAATGATTTGGACAATTTTCAACTAAATTGACCAAATCAAAAAAGTATTAACTGATTTGTTCACCTAAGTAATTCTACAACTAAATAATATGTGAGAAAATTTTCAATTTGTTAAAAGTAATTTAAATTTCTAGTCCGCCGTATTATACGTCTAACATGAAACAGAGAATTTAGAACCACGACAAAAACTTCAGACAATATTATCTTAAAACTACATCCAAATACAGAAATTGCTGTTTGCGACAAAGTAATTTGTCAAAAGTTGGTACATACCCTTAATAAGATACGTCCTTGAAAGCTCAAAAAGTCACGGAACTTTTTCCTCTTTATCCCACTTATAAAACATCGCCCTTGCAAAGAACATAATATAATACCATATAACTAATGTAACATCTGTAATGAAAGAAAAAAGGCACGCATAGTTCTTCAACTAGTGTGAAAAAAATTAAAAGTAGATTTTATGCACACATTGCATCCTTCAAAACGTTGCAGAAAAAGTTAGCAGCCAAATTCAATCAACGCGTTTGCGACTTAAAAAAGAAAAGGCGAATACTATAGACGAATGGCGGATAGTAAAATGAAAAAAAAACCCACACGCCAAGAAAAAAGCCATCTGCGCCATGTGCTTAAAAAAATTTGATGCTGAGGAAACGAGACTCAAATAAAGAAAAACTGTTTAACCTATGTAGAGGTTCCTGATGCACAATCAAAATTTACGAGACCTAATCTACAAAATGAAACCGGATGCTGATAACAAAGCTATCAGTAATAGCAAAATAAAAGTAAGAAAAAATCGAGCTACATTATTGCATTAAAGCTAGGCAGATAGTTAGATAGATAAATAGATAGATAGATCGATAAATAGATAGATAGATAGATAGATAGATAAATAGATATCTATATAGATACTTAATAGCTTAGTCACACATGCGTTGTGTCGCGACACTGGGTTTTTTGCCGTCGCCATTTCTTCGGGATAGATAGATAGTCTCAATACTGTGTTTCTTACATTTTTGTTTGCTACGCATGTGTTTCATCTGCTTCCTTCTGAAGCACACTTATCAGGCAAGTGGTTTCGTTTCGTTTCGTCTAGCTTTGGTTGTATTCTTTCTATTCTGTGAGGACAGTGTGAAGATGAAATCGCCTTCCTTTGTTGAGGGTAAGTTTCTTTAAAAGTATTGTGTACTTTTTTCTGCGAGGCAGAGGTTGCACCGTTTTGTCCTTGTAAAATACGGTATTGCTTCCAGTATGTTCAATGATATGTACTGTTTTTCATGTATGCATTCTTTAGATCCATATTTGCTCACTTAGAGTTGTAGCAGAGTGTTTATGTTCTAGACGGAAGTTGGAATCTTGCCGATTATACTTAGTTTTGAATTGGTTCGCCATTATCCCTATTTGTATGTGCTTGTTTCTTTGTTGTTTGATTTGACGGTCGCTTTATACACTACACCCGCTTGGAGGCAGTCGCATTTTTTGGGCATTTTTTTAGGATTTGCACAATCAGTTTTTTTTTGTTTTTAGTCGTGTCTTTTATTGTTTTGCTGAGAGTTGCCCTTATTGTGGTTATCAATGATTTGCTTTATATCACTCATGCAACTGTAGCTGAGTTTTAACGTGTATAACGTGTATTTCTTGATGATCTTGTGCGTTTTCTGTGCTTTAAGCAATGTTGTTGTCCTTTTTCTCATATCTTCATTTTCTCGATCATTTTTATCTCCTCGTTGTTTGTATCTCTCTGTTTGGTTTTTGTTGGGCTGTTTTTTATGAGGGCATTCTTTTCTATTGTATTGTAGGTGTTTTCAGTATCCGTTTTCCATTAAGTTAATGGTGTATGTCATTCCTTGTTTTATTAAAAAACGCCGAGATCTAGAAACTTCTTAGAAAATATTATTTAAATCCTAGTGTTCTTCATATCCTAAAATATTTGAAGAGACACCAATACCGTGCAACACTAACGTAAAATGGGTACTTGAATGTTTTGGCATATGCATAAAACAAGTAAGGTTATACGAACGAAAAGAACGAAATAACAACTGAAAAAAGACCACGAACATGATAAAAAGACGTATAATATAGTTAAATTCGCTATACATTGAAAACGCAAATGTTGTACAGAATTTTTTCGATCTCCTAAATTCTTGCTTTGCACAAATCACAAGCTCCACAAAAAATCATCTTCAACCTCCGTCTAGAACATAAACACTCTGCTACAACTCTAAGTGAGCAAATATGGAATCTAAAGAATGCATACATAAAAAACAGTACATATCATTGAACATACTGGAAGCACTACCGCCAAATTCAACTACAGGTTTTTTGCCCAATATAAAAGAAATCATCAACAGTCACAAAAGGGGATCCCTATCCAAACTCTCGAGAAAGACAGTGCAACTAGGCTGGGCAACTGCAAAGACAAATCAACATGTCCTCGAAAAGGAAAATGCTCAGAAAAAGCCTCGTATACAAGGCAGAAGTCATCCAAACAAAGCCACACACAGTGAAAACTTACATAGATATAACTTAAAATAGCCTTTCCAATTAAAAAAAGTAAAGTACATAGTAAGAAAAATGACCAATTCATTTAAGGATCTTAATTACATTGTTGACAACTTACTTCTGTGAAGGATATATGCTTAAGTTACACTGCTCTAGTTAAGAGAAACTGAAAAAGAACATACAAGGACGGTCATAACTATGACAGGTGATGCTTTGCATACTTCTATAATTACATGTAATATGTTTTGTATTTAAGTCATTAATAATGATTCAATCATTATGCATACTTTTCTAAAATAGCCGTATTTGATGCAATGATGCATTGGTAGTCATTAAAATAAATTGATTAAGACTACTTTTTGCTGTTCTCATCGTTTATCGGCAAACGATGTAAAAGTTAGTGCCATAACACACGTATAGTCTCTTAGCCTTTACAGTATTCTATTTCCTTTACAGTGGAGTTTTTTAAGTCTTAAAGCCTAAATTGTTGCCCCTTAGTACAATCAATGAACATTTCAAACAGTCTTTTTCAAAACGTCAAGTTTGCTACCTTTACACAAGTCCTGTGTTGATCCAGGGTATCTGCGCACATGGCAACTTGGACCGCACTTTAACGGGTCTGGGATGACGCCACTTTTTATCTTTTATTGCACAGTTTCCCCTTTATGATATAACATTTCAAGCTGATTTAGATGAGTGAATTGATCTTGCTAGACCTACTTTTACACTCTCTTGGTTCTTTTTTTTTCAAGCAGAGCTAGATTTATCTATGTGTAGGTTCTTGGAAGTAACATCTATTTAATTTTTGTGTGTGTGTCATTTCCCTTTTCAAATAACATTTTTTCATGCGTTTTGGATTCTGGATTATTCGTTTTCACTTCCGTGAGCCTAATTCCAACTATTTAGATTGAGTAAAAGAATTTCTTGGTAATCGTGCCAACCATTTGAGTGAGCTTGACGATTCCTTTAGATAAACGTTTTAGTTTTTGAAACAATTTGTTGATGAAGGTTACAAAAACGTTTAAACTATTACATTATCAAAGAGCCACACGCATGCGGTAGGCTACAAATGATCCAGAAACTTGAAATAAAAAAAAAAAGAATTGCGGTCTTTTCTCTCCCCCACGCAAGTCTATACCACTTATTTTCAATAATTTGTAATTCACTATTTAGCTAGATAAATTCGCGATTTATCGTGCAGTACCTCTAAAAAGGTTCGATATCATTTTCTGTAAATTTGCAATACAGCTACACAGAAGTGTATTTAATGAATACCTCTTGATTAGGCAGACATTTTATTTTTTTAAAGATGAAATTAAGGAAAACTGGAGAATATTGCAACGCCCGTGATAAGTATTAGTTTTAAAGCAGCAAAAAAAGACACGATAGTTTTTTTTATATAGCATTACAATTTAGTAAAAATTCTGTTACAAGTTTTAAGAGCACGTTGTTATACACGGTGCTATTACAGTTTTTACAAGTTCGGAACACGAACAAATCTGTAATTTTTCCATAGTTTGAAAAAAAATGGTTTGGTGGTTTGAAATATCTAACATGATCTTGCATTGAAATTGTCGTGGGTTTTTTTGGAATTATTTTAATGCAATGGTTTGTAATGAGTAATATTGCAAAGCAAATAGTGATCTCTTGTTACAACCACTTGTCTGCTCTTTTGGTACAGTTATTTTTCATTATAATCAACTGAAGATTTGAAAAACCGGTATTTTTCACTTGCGGTTTTCCCTTGATTGAAGTAAAGGTTTATCGCTCACCTACAAACGATTACTTCACCACCCATTTGATGATGCAGGCTGCTTAGTTCTTGTATTTGCTCTATTCTTGAGGCTATACTTGGTTAAATCTCCCCAGGCTGCGATGTTCTGTTTTAGAAGTTTGTAACTGTTACACTCTATCTCAGTAGAATAGAAGCATCGGTTCACCATTATTGTTCCTGCAAGCCCTATCATGAGTGGTTCAACTTCAAAGTTCAAATAAAATTTTGTGTCCTCATAAGGCTTATTGTTTTGGTTCTACAGCATGAAAATACAGAAGACACAGAAGCACGTTTATAGGTAAACGAATATCACTTAATTTAACACTGTCACATACACTAGCTACCGAAAAACTTCAACATTTTTAGACATACAAATAATGTAGACCATAGATTCCCAAGTAAACATAGAAAGGCATTTGACATCATGGCAGAAGTTTTACAGCATAGGGCATGAAGGATTTCCTATAGCGCTCGTGTTTGCACTGAAAAAAATTGGTCTTTCTGATCTGCCTGAGTATCTAATCTGACTGCATAGGGGGTGCTTGGCGTCTTTTATAATTGATAAGATTTTTTTACTGGCAGTATATAGTATAAAGAATTTCAAAATCACCGAAATGCTCTTTTATGTTTTTCATCATTTTGTTAGCTCTCCTGATGTTTGATTGACTTTCATCTTTCTACTCTCTTTAGCATTTCCACCCCAGCAAGCAATAGCAAACGTCATGACACTCTCAACAACTGCCTTAAAGAACATGCGCAAAAGGGTGTTATCTACGTGAAAACCATTTTAAATGCATTAGCCGCATTAGGGTTTTCTGTTTCTTTTTGAGTCGTATATCAAATAAAATAAACTCCAAAGTGGGTGTCATTGCTATCTTCTGTTACGGTTTGTACATTCTTTCTCAAGTTAACCTTTAGGTGCGATGCTGAAGTTAGTAGCACTGTATCTTTGTTAGGTGAATTCGGCACAAGTTGACTATACTAGTTGTGAGCTACAGGAGTTGAAATAAAATAATATTCTATAGTTATAGCTCATCACCAATATTGTCTTCAAAGTGAAATAACTCAAGATATTATTAAGCTGGCGTTTTACAATTTTCAACCTTTTCAGATGGACAGAATACAGTAAGTGACGGTAAATTTCTGACTTGGATACCATAGTCTGCGATGCGTAGGCTGCGGCAGTACCTCACACCAAATATATTTTACTCTATAAACGCAACCACCATTATCGCTTTGTTTAGAACAGCCAGCTGATCACATAATATGAAAGCTTTTGCACTCGTGCAGGTTTGTTTTTTCTCACATTTTTTCCAGGGAAAAAACTGTCTATCGGATAATTAGGTGTGGTGATGAGAAAAGTGCGAAAGGTGGTGCGTGGTGAGGAGGGGGTCACTACTCGTTGAGGTTGAGATGTTTTGCAGGGTTAGATTGTCATATTAAAAATATAAATTTAAGCCCAAGCAATAAAATTTCTTTGCCTCGTACGCCTATCCTCTTTGCTAAGGCAAAATTTGATTTCCAATTGTGTTTGCATCGAAAACTTTTCCTAGTTGCTCTATTTTTTAAAAAGACAATGACATTGAAGGTTTAAAAATGCTGTTTACAAACGCGAATATTTCTTTCGCACCGTTAGTTCTAAAACATAATTATATCAAATGACATTTGAAATCCTAGTATTGTTTCTTTTTTTAAAGATTAACTGTTGCAGCCAAATTGCTAATCGTATAAACAGCTGCTAAACAAGGCAGCTAGAAGCAAGTGTATCTTAAGAGTTTGGAGATATTAGTTTTTTTTTTTTCAACATTCAAATTTTATACCATGTCCATGAAACTATAATTTAATTTTCACACATTATTTGAGTTTTTGATGTGTGCTCAAGTCGTTATCTGATTGTCCAATTTCTTGTCTCTTCTTTTGTACCGAAACGCTGATGGTCAATGTCGAGGCTATTAAGTTACAGAGGCCCAACCATTCCAACAAATACGAAGTGAAGAAGGCGAATGAAACAATCTTTTTTTAAAATACGAAGGCATGAATTTTTCTACAAATAGGTTACTTGACAAACATATTGTTAGTTTTTGAAATTTAGGAAATAGTAATTAAAATTATGATTTTTGTTTTTAAGTTTCTCGAGGAGTTACAAGTTTTTTTTAAAGTTGTGCCTGTTGTATTAGAAAGCTAGCCAATCTTATTATCCCTAAAATATGCACAGTTCAAGGTTATGCCAATCTTAAGGAAAAGAACATTTTACTCTGACAATACGTACAAACAAACTACACAGTGTACAAATAAAATACTAAAACAAAGAGTATGTCATGGCATTTTAAAGAATGTGCTGAAATAAGAGTAAATCATTCTTGAAATGTTGGTGTATTTTCTCTTTTTGTGTTGAAGAAAAAGTTTCAAAGATTGGATAAGGCAACACCGTATAGGCAGGTTTAAAAGGTTTATGATAGAAGGGATATTATCAAATAAAAATTTGGCAATTTTGTCTGCATCAAGACCTTATTGATCAGACAGTCAGAAAACATTAAATTGAGTGTTGGTTAACGCGACAAAAGAAATAAAAATGCACCAGAAGACAGAATAAAATATTTTTGGCTATTAGGGTTTATTGAGTGGGAAAATATTTAGCTGTGCTGAATAAACAAGATGGATTGGATGATGAACTAGATAAATTACAAGATGAACAAAAGACATGCATTCGGTGATCAGCCTACTATGTCATCGTCTCTCTGCGAATTAAAAAAGGGGAAAATGTCATAAAAAGAATATTAGAACGAAATTTCGACTTGCTCATACAAAGAATAACATATCTAGTTAGACTAAAAGTTGGAATTTTAGCAATCTAATCTGTGACTTTTTTAATGTGCTTTCAAAACATAACAACGCTTTTTCGTATCACTGAATTTGGCTTGAGGCAAGGATGTTAAATGAACTAAAGTATGTAAAATATATACGATGTTTTTTAGCCTGTTCAACAAAAAGCAAAGATACATTTTTATTTACCCCAACATTAAAAATTCATAACATAGGAAACTCGTCGTTGTTCGTGTAAAGGGAGTGGGTGACGCAACCAATCGAGACTCTCTTCTGTGTGTGAAAATTATCATAGCCAGTAAGGCATGGGTTTTATAGCAACTCTATTCTTGCAAAACCCAACTTCGAAGACTTTCTAGGTTGTCAGCAACCTTGCAGTTTTCTTGTCACTCTCACAAATAGAAACATGGAAGTATTCAGTCCAGTTTAAATAGTTTGAACATACACGAAACAAAATTGCCTTGAAATTATCCGCGTCATATGCATACTCTATGGAAGGAGAAGAAAATCAGTAACCTGATGTTGCTTATTTAAAAAAAAAACACTTTTTAAAGTATCCAGATCGATGGAAATAGACTCGACTAGATTCTTTAGTTAAAAATATTATGATAACATCATTCTGTTGATGCCAATAACTTTGACTTTCTATTGCTCACCTTTGTAGTGAGATCTTTACAGTATGTCTGCTCCGTTGCAGTTGGTGGCACCAAATCGTCGGGGTTGTCAATACCGGGATGGAAGTTTACAAAGAAATGGGTAACGTCCGTGGAAGCTGTTTTAAAAATGATGGTTAAACTATAATGTATTAATGTCATGTAGATTTGTAACAACATGCGATACGTCTGCAGGAAAAATACACTATGCAACAACTTGTTTAGTATTATTACTTTTTTTATAATACTCGTGAGCGAACTACGACTTATTCAGAAAAACTGTGATAAGTGGTTGTAGAATCCATAAGTCATAATAAAACAAAAAAATATACAACACTTTTATTGTTAGTTTGCTTACAGTTTCGATGTGTATAAGGGCATATATATTTGTGGTTGCACGTATATTGACAAAACATATAATAGCCTACACCAAAGAGCGAACTCGCATAGATTAAGAAGACATTAGTGAAGCCACAACATCGAGTGGGAGATAAGCACGAACTCTTAAGTTTTTAGAATACTTTGTTAGCATTGATATTCGCCCTGTTCTAGTGATTCCCTAAAAGTCATATTCCTTTATGAACTGACAAAGTGGTACCATTCGTCGAAAAAGTTGCGTCGTATCTTACGCTATGGTGAGATGCACAATGAACTATTTTATTCTGAAACATTTTCTGGACAATCAGTTATGTTGGCTGTAACAGAGAAGTAGTGGTTTGCAAATAGTAAAACAGATTCCTATTTTTTTTGCCTTAAACTGATTTCCAAAAAGTGAGGCATTTGTAAGTCCGTAAAAGTTGATTGTGTTAGATTGAGTATTAATTTACTAATCTCATTCTAACATTGTTGTGATTCTAAAATGTTAACGCTGCATGATTCAGTTTAAAATATTAAAAGTGAAAATGTTTTAAAAGTATACTTAAGTACATTCAACAAATAGAATAATTACGAAGAAGGACCTAATAGAAAAACAAAAGCAAAAAAAGAACAAAACCAGACAGAATTCATCTACGGTTTGCAGGGGAAGTAACTAAAAAATCGGTCAACGTAACTTGTAAGGATAGACAGTTGACTCCCTTTGACAAAAAGCCTTCAGCCCACTCTCAATTCTCTCTCTCTCTATCTCTATCTCTCTTTTATATCTCTCTTTATCTATATATCTATCTCTATCTTTCTGTACCTCTGATTCCTCCTACTTCCCCTTTGTCTGTTTATTTCTTTCCTTCGGTCTTCTCATCTTTTGAATACTTCTCTGTCTCAATTTCATAAGTACTATCATTATCTCTTAGACAATCAGAGTGGACCACACACAATTCACCTCTATAAATGATAATGGACGTCTACATGTTTTAAGAGAGACATTCAGAAAGCTGTGAATCCAAAATGTCTCGCGTATAGTGGAAATGAGTAGAATACCGATATTTCAACTTAACAAAGTGTTGACAGCTTGCACAAGGTTTTTGCTCAGCTCCGAAAGGTAAAATTTGAATTGCAATATCTAAATTGTGTGGAAATACGAAAACTTTTTGTTGTTGTTTGAAATATAGACAGATAGCAATGCTTGTTCTTTTTTAAACTATACAAGTCCGATATTTGGGTGTTATAGACTGGTTGCGAGACAAGTCTTTGAAATGTCCTGATGGCATTTCGCTCTGTTCTTTTAATCTATCTTTCAACTGTTTTTCTAATTATCTAGCAATATATATATCTATCTGCCTTTGTTGATTTCTTCTCAAATATTATTTGCTTCACCGCATTTATTTTAAATATTCTGTCTTCTGATGGCCTATCTTTAATACACATACTGTTTGCTTTCTAGATTGTATAATTTTTATTCGAACTCACTTGAAAAAGCTAATACGATATGTTATATGTTAATGTAAGCTTTCTACATATTAAGTTTGTTTATATTTGGTTAGTTGAGCTAACCTCTGCAGGTCGCGCGGAATGTATGCTAGCCTTCTTACTACGGGCTTTGCTTCATTTGTGTTTTTAACCTAACGCATACACAAATGCTGAGTTACATGGCTGGATATGTATACATATGTATCTACACATCTTTGTTCACATTTCGGGCTACTAAGTTTTCTAATTACTTCCATACATACCTCCTTCGACAACGCCAGAGTAAGCCTCGACCACAGGCACACAGCCAGTCTTGGTGAACGAGCGTCTGACCCTGATCTTGCTGTTTCCAGAGACTTTCTCAAACTCCCAGGTGTTCACCTCCAAGGACTCAGTCCCGTAACCAAACCTCGATGACCCCAGATAGGTAGAGTTCGCTGCGGGGAGAAGAGATTTAGGTATTAGTCATGATTTAAAAAACTATTCGGGTTTGAATGCAATCTGTGATTTGTTTGTATTTCTTCAAGACACATTTAATGATCGCGACTTAAAATTTCTTCTTAAAAGACGCGCATGTAATTGTTTATAAGTTTAAAACTAAGCCATTGGAGGTATCTTAGATATGTACACAGATTATATGACACTATATTTCTAAATTGAGTTGAAAGAGCCTAAAACAACCCTTTGCACGGATTGTGTGTTTGCAATGTTTTACCTGGCAGGCATGGATCTTCCATAGGTTCCGAGATGTCTAAAATCGAGCAAACTCCATTCTCGTCCACATACTGTCTCATCTGAAAATGAGATTTATCCAAATATGTATACACAAGGTATTTTAACTTTCAAATGAGTAGAATGCATAATGATTTTACAACTAGTAGGAAACCAGAAGCCCCCAGCACAACATTACGATTGTCTTGTACATCAAAAAGTCTAGGCGTGACTTTTATCTTCTGGCTAAAAATTATTGATGCATAGATTTTCTGTGCGACATTTTCTGTATGTTTAGTAAATTCCATTTTTTTACTACTTTTATTTATTGGTCTGAAAGCCTAAATATTTGCGGACATGGTGTTTTAAATAAGTGTGGGGGGAGTGGGAAGGTGGGTTTTAGTATAAACCTGTTTTCTTAATCTTCAAATTTATGTTTTGCTTTATGTATAATCTATTGAGAAAGATTGCGCCATCATACAAAATGGCTTTAGGATTAAGATTTATTGTAACCAACAGTATGTATCTTTACATATGTCTGAAAAGAAAACACACTGAAGGGCTTTTTCATACACCGCTTATTAATAGTTCCACTTTTTTACATGGCATTCCCGACTTGCCATTATCAACCTATAGTCTTATTGAACTCACCGAGAATGAGCAGCCTATAAGACTCCAGGCTATGACAAAATCTGTTACTGCCTTTAGCCAGGTACTCCGCTAAACTTAATAAGAGAAAGACAGTTATACGTAAAATATGTTCTCTACAGACTAATGGTCAACCCAACATACCAGGGCTCGCATTCTAGTACTCTTGGTCTGAAAACTGAGTGCCTACCTTTAAATCGCGAGTCACATAGAACGTGCAATTTATTTAAATCCATGCTTTAACTAAAGGAGGGGGGGATTCAGTTCCGTATTTTGGACTTATTTAAAACTTGGCATCGGATGTTTCTTTTTTTGAAAATGACATAATCCTCCTTTTCGCAGTCATTAAAGTTAGAACTATATTTTGCCTTTGAAAACCAATTAACAGCGGGCGCATACTGCATTTTTACCGTGTTGTAGTCCATTAGAACTCTTGTCACTTTATCGGAGCCGTCTTGTTGGCGCATGTGGGTCTCCGCCCCGATCACCTTCTTGTAGAAGTCGTAAGCCAGGTAGGTTGTAGCCTTTTTGAAAGTTAACAAAATTTCGCAAAAATCTTTATAATACGAAAACGTATCGCACACATTTTTGGTAGATATGACTAAATTCAGGTTAAATTTTAATGAATGCTAACATTATATCAAATTCAAAGTTAGATGAACTTATCTTCTCTTGTGGTTTTTGATATTCTTCTTCTTCCTCTATTAATATTAATACTACTATCAATACAACGACTACTAATACTACTTTACACTTTGTACTGCTGTTGCTAAAATAACTACTGCTGCTGCTGCTGTTGATGTTGTTGCTGATTCTACTACTACTACTACTACTACTACTACTACTACTACTACTACTACTACTACTACTACTACTACTACTACCACTACTACTACTACTACTACTACTACTACTACTACTACTACTGCTACTACTACTATTACTACTACTATAACTACTACTAGTACCTTTTTTACTCTGTTTCTTTCTTGCTATTGCTGCTTTTGTTGTTGTTGTTGTTGTTTATTTTGATGTATCTGTTATTGTTATTGATTTCCCACCTCCTTTTACCCCACCACTTTGTAACCCCCAAAAGCAGCGTTACTCACTTCTACATGTACAGCGTTTCCAGTGACGGGGTAAGCTTTACCTCCAACCTCACCAACGACCATAGAAAACTGGCGATCCATGCAGCATTTCTTGGGCTCTGGAGGTTGGTCTGTTTGGGCTAAACACACACCTATCACAGTTGCGACAACAGCCAATAGGCGAGCCATGATCAATAGCAAAATCTGGTTTGAACAAAGTAAAATTAAGGTTTAGCTTTCAATGAGTATGACGCTGACTTCCTTGTAAACGGAGTACCAACATTTAGGTAGTAAAATAATTTTGGTTAGGGTCAAGTCTATTAGAGAAACCCAAAGTGCTACGCATTAGATATTCGCCATGGCATTACTAATCGTGTAACTTCTAAGTTACAGAGGAGCAGCTTCTAGAAATTATGTGTTATTCTATATATTTAACAATCTTTCATACGTTAGGATTTTAAATCAAAACCTTCTCAAAAGTAGGCATAAATTCAATTCGGTCCTTAAGGCCAATAAAAAAAACCTGTTAGAAGTCTGCTGGAATTTCAGGGGGGGGGGGGGGGGGAGGGATAATATATACCGTCACAAAATGTGATTGTTTAACAAACGCAAAAAACCATTGTTTCACTTCTTTTTTACCTCTGTTTACCTTTTGTACCTAATTTATATCAAAATACTTGAGCTATAAAAGCTGACGCTATGTAACTATTTAAAGAACCCATATAAAAGAGGTAAAAATATTTTGCATAGGCGTTTATTCGGATGGTCAAACACTAACTTTATATATATAGAGCATTTATTACTCGAAGATATTGTACTTCTTCTCGAAGGCGGATCCACGTTGATGTTGCCTCTTACACAAGCTGCCTGAATTTCTGCCGCGCCTCTTATTCGCTCTTGGCGCGCATCTGTTCTTGTAGTTTTCAGCGCTTTTCCACCCTGCTCCCACCGTTTTCTAGGTCTTCCCGTGTTTCTCTCTCGTCTGTTGCGCTCTTCATGCATAGTTCAACTAATGTGTCGTGCCGTTTGACGTGTCCAAAGTATCTTAACTGTTGTTTTTTTATCTGGTTGAGGAAGCCTTGGTATGAAAATTGGCAATATCTGACTTGTCGCGACAATCAATCTCTTGGAGATCTAGCTTTTATAAGATGCTTAAAACACTGGTACCCTTTTCTGTAATACTTACCTTGGCGTAGACTATTGTTTTCGTTCTTCAGAATTTAACAAAATTNNNNATGTTATGGTCCTTTTGTACAATTTTAGCATATTTGATGTATGTGATATGGCGTATTGTCTGCCATTTTACTCTTTTAGAAATAAAAGGGACATCCTAATCGATTTTTTTTCCAACGAACTGCTTTAAAATTTCTGTATGTTGATCATTTTTTTCTGATTGATTTTGTTAACTTGAAGTTTTTAACCTGTGGTTTTAAATAAATGGTTTGCAATCATAGACTTTTCTATGATAGTGCGTGTGTTTTAGTCATTTTATTGAGACATCAAATGTTTATTTTAGATGACGTGCTTTGTGTGCCACTTACCTGTATAGTACCTCTTAAGAGTAACGAACCCAACCTTAAAAAACTGATAGAAGTCGCGAAGTCGTCAAACTAGCAGGCTCTAGATCCACGGGAAGCCTTTAATACCCACCAATGACTGTGCAGTCACAACGCTTAGCCCGCTAGTGTTGTCATAGACTACAAACATTGAGTAATTGTCCTGTTTTCTACCCCGAAGCCTTGCTCTGGAACTATCAGCGTACGAAGTTTTGGACTTTACTGAGAAATTTCCAGGTGGTTGGGGTTAATGTCGTAAACTTAGTTGGAGTACAGATATTACAGACTTGGATCTGTGATGAATTTAACCATAGCTATCAGTAGCCTTACAAGTCAGTCAGAGACAACTGAATGTTTTGTTGGTTTTTACTATGTTGAAGGGACATAAGGTTATTTTTTTTTTTACATTTCTGAATCATGTGCAATTTGCATGCAAAGATTGGGTATTGTCCTTTTTTTTCATGTTCCTTCTTTTTACTTTCCGAAAACTTGAAAAACTTTTGCACAATTTGTATTCAGAAGTATAGAGTAAACGTTTAATCAGAAAGCAAGCTTTCAGTAACAAGAGCTTTAATTTTTCTTCCAAATTACCAGTTTGTTTCACGTGTAAATTGTTCAATGTCTGATTCACTTGGCTACAACATATATAAATCTATAGGTTTCATGGTGAAAGGCCAGCACTAAGTTTATAATGCGGCTAATTCAAAACTGCATTCTTATGAATTTTTGACTGTTTATCCTCTATAATCAATAAAGTTAGATACTTATGCTGCTGTGTACAAGCAAAGGTGTCCTTAACGGTGTTGTTTTTTTTATACTTTAAATCCTATTTGCGAAAGTAAACTTCGTTGGAATACGAAATATCTCTGTTTTTGAGTTAAACGAAAACAGACAACCTAATGATCAATGGATCATTTTGTATATCACTCAAACTAAAACAGTTTCAGAAAGTTTGACTTGACTTGAGCAAGCATTTGGACCTCAAATATCTTGATCGAAAGTTTAATGTAAACCATTGGGTAACGGATGGTTAGAGTTGGGATTTTTAAAGCCTATCTAAAAACTATCTCGCGAGAAGAAAACCAATCCTTACGTTATCATATTAGTTCATTTGATTGCCAGAGCTGGCTATCGCATTTTTCTTTTTCTAAATGAAACATACACGAAACTCAACAGTCTGTCTACTATAATGTTTCCTGCCTGAGTGTTCCTTGTCGATATTTGAATTCATATCACCCAGTTCCAGAATTTACTACGAAACTACGTCAGAGCCATCAGCCTCAACTGAGGTAAAGCCAATGGTTATTGAGAGTCCTAAAACTTTCACCAACCCCCAAAAAGAGTTAAAATACACAATTATGTACATGTATTGGGAATAGACGATACTATTTAAAAAATATGTAAATTCTGTTGCATTGACTTTTTGGAAAGCATAAGACTATCTCTGAAATGAATCAGAATAGAAGAGCATACTTCAAGTATGGCCAGTAGTTTTCTTCACTCAAACTGCTAAGCCGCACTGCGCTAATCAGCGGGATGCGCAAGGTCATTAACGAACGTATGTCAAGGGATATGGTCATATTACATCTGTGTGGTCCTCACCAGATTCGGCCTCACGCCTGGTGGTGCAAAGTTAGCTTTACCTATCAGGACTGTATAAAGTTTAAAGGTTATAAACCCACATAGTGCCTTTTATGGCATACTTTGTTAAGAACACATTTTGCTTGGCAGGGAAGTCGGTGGACAAAGGCGAGGCTCGAGTATTCTATTGCAGTATGAGTGGATACCCGAAAAGTAACAATGAGGCACAAGGGTTTTTTCCCCTGTGCTTTCGATTCTTTTTTAAAGCCCGCTTTGATTAGATGATTAGATAACGTCTTTTGTTAGTTCACACTGTACGGTACGATACATTGACAAAAAAATAATATCTACTTCTTAAAATCATATGCATGATTAGAAATTTCTGATTATTTTTAAGTTTTACAGGGTAGTCATGCTGTGAGTGAAATTAAAAACGCAAATAGAACATTCTTTTTTTTTTCTTCTACCTTTGTTTAGCTTTTATATCTAATTTTTGTCAAAATAGTTAGGCGATAGAGGCTTACACTGTGTGGCTATTTAAAGAACCCATATAAAAGGGGTTATAAAAAACTGCATAGGCGCTTATCAAAATGGTCCCACACTAACATTATATTTAAAGAAATGTGCGAGATCGATAGCGGTGCCAACTACAAATTTATTTCAGATGCTGTGCTTTGTATGCCACATTACTAAACCCCCCGCTGAAGAGAGTCGCGAGGGAGCGCTTCCCCATTTCCAGTTCATATGGGACTGTCCAGCGTCACGACGGCACCGTAACAGTTAAGCTCAGTCTCATGCTATGGTGACTTTGTTGTTATATCGCTTTTCTATTCTAGGATTAAACATGGTACAAAAGGAAGAGATAAGTAGAGGAGGGGGATAGAGAGATAGACAGAATGAGGGGGAGAGAGAGGGAGAGAGCAAGGGTTAAGGGTTCAAGTCAGATTTTAGGGTGAGATGGATCAATTTATATGATGTAAGAGACTGCCGTATTTTTGCTGTTGTACGGCAAGAATTCCTCTGTGATATCCATTTTATTGAAGGTATTTTCGAGCATGGCTGAAAAGTTTAGGACAGATAAGGATATAGAATGAGGTACGAGGTTTAAAGTGTAACAAAAGAATTACTCCCAATTTAAAACAACTCCTAGACTTTAGCATTCGGTGGGTAAGATACTTTCTATTCTGAGATTACTTAAACAAAAATACGATTATATTGAGGTTAAATGAAAAATTTAATAAAGAAATAGGAAATGGGTTTCAGAAAGAAGCTTGACGCTGTTATAGTATTAAAGAAAAAATAGGTCACAAATTTTCATTTTCGCTTATTAAAAATATAGCTGCAGTCTCAACATTTTACACATAAATAATTCTCCCGAGCAGGCCTATACTTTCCAAAGCAAAATCAACTCATATTTCCGAGAATTACAGTACTGCTGCCTGTTAGGCGCTGAACTACTATCATTTCACAAATTTCAAGCACTGCCTTTGGACATTACCAATTTTACGAGTGGATGGAGTGATGAAAGTGTGGATAAATTGCTCTTCTAATGTTGTAGTAGTTGGGAATCGAACCCTCAACCGGCGGATCACAAGTCTGACGCGCTAACCACAGAGCCACGCTGCTCCACAAAAAATAGATCTCAGGAAATGCTTTAGAGTCAGAAGAAAATGTTTAAAATATTGCGTTTCTTATCCCTTTTAGATGCAAATAAGTTAAGTAAAAAAATTATACAAATCAGACTCGCTCTGGTTCTTAATGCTATAAACAATTGATTCGCGATTTGCTCTATGATGTAGAAGGTCTATATTCTTTGAACGTACGAGCTTGTACGTTCAAGATTCTCGTCTCTTTAATTGTCTTTTTTACAATGAACATAATTATACTAGCTTTATGTCTCCCTGTACCGATAGCCTGAGCTTTATAGCAGCAGTACGAGTACGTTGTGCGTATTAAATTTGGCTTTTCGTTTCTTCATAGATCTCCTTTCTGACGAAGCTGCCAATGAGCTCTAATCTAGGCTGGGGCAGACATAGTTAGATCTAAATCTTGTTTATAGAATCGTCCACCGACGACGGAAACCACTCCTTACTGTTTATTTATGCCTCTGGGGCTTTGGCTAGTTATAGCGATTCAGCCCCTTACTGGTGAGTCTAGGATCTAGAGTTAAGACTTAGGTACATGTATGAAAAAGTCTGAGGGCAGCTGGCCAGTGGCCACTATGGTAAAGATTATAAACAAGGTATGTTAGTTAGATATATTTTTTTCAGAATAATGGCCAGTACAGTTACACAGAGTTACACAGGGACACACAGAGAGAAAAACGAGCTAGCTAGATAGATAGAAAGATAGATAGAGAGAGAGAGAGTAGACTGAGGTAAAAATTATATGTATTGTAGAAATTGTTGCTAGCGGGAAGCCAAGTAAGTAAATGTGTGTATAAGAGGTGCTTTTTCAAAAATTATTGTTCCCACATTTAAATAGCGCTACAATCCAGTAGTTGCTCTTGATCCTTACTTGTTTGCTTAGTAAATATATATTCCTGTTGTCTTCTCTGATTTCTATGATTCAGATTTTTTTCTTTTTTATTGTTAACACATCCAGTGGCTGTGACAAATAAGCATCAGCTTTTTAAAAATTCTTTCTTTTCGTTGCTGCACTGTATATTATCTATAACACTCAAAGATAGAAAATGTCTATAGTTAGGTCAGTCTTAAAACTATTAACATGTTTAAGCTTCCCTCTCCAGCAAAGCGTTTAAAATGTATTTTTTACATCAAATGACTAACTGTGTTATTCTAGACTGGTCTTTGACACTGCTAGTCCAGCCGTGGCATTGCCAAGATGATGAAATTTAACCCTGAGGGCCTGAGGTTAAATACTATGTTGACCCTTTCACCGACTTTTCCTAGCACTCACTCAGATAATCTTTCATAAACACATTTTAGTAATCTCGAGGCTGGACTCATTTATTCATTTTTGTAGCTTGTAATAAGGCCTGCGTCTGAAGAGTTTTAGAAAATACACGACTGTATGTACAAGAACGCGGTATCTTAATGCATCCTTTTGGCGTAGTGAATTTTAAACTTGCATGCTCGATCAGATTGTCGACCAACAAACAAGTAATAAGATGCTTGCTATTGTAAAGATAATTTGCTATTGCTTTTTCCCTGGCACTACTTTTGCATAGTTTACATGATTTATACTTAACTACCCAGTTAGAGCTGGTTGAAGGCAGTGGAGTGAATAAAAACTTTCCCAAGACTAGGGATTTGAACCCGGAACCTGTATCTAGTCATTGATCACCCTCACCATTAAGCATCCGCGCAGACACATTAATATAATGTAAATGTAGAAACAACGATTACAGAGGGAAGATGTTAAATTATAACCCCTCGCATATAACTTTTTTATCATTCTTGGTCATGAACCTTTGCTATCTATTTAATTATTGACCCTGCAGGCTACTTAAATGTTAGATTTATAATGGTTAGTCAAAAGTTTTTCTACTTTACCTCCCCGTAAGCGTCTTTGATTAATACGCAGCCGCCATTCATTGAAACCACGAATTGACTGTTGACAAGTTGGGTTTTTTTTATTTCGTTTTGAGAGCTAGATTTTAGCAACGTAAACTGTATTAACCGCTATAACCCCATTGTTGATCTATCAGTGATCTATTAATTTCATGCCAATTGAGCCTTCAGTGCAAAGCTAGTTTCAAACATTTCCCATTCTTTTAATTTGTTTTTCTTTTCTGCCATTTGTCGAACAAAGCCAAAGTAAACATTCACATGAAATGATGAACCTGACGATAAACATATGCGACATTTTCTTAACTTCGAAAGATTAACCTGAAAAAATTGCGGAGCATGATGACGACGAATGCATGGCCTCATGTAGAAGGGTACGTAACTTGCTCTTCGCTTTTGAAAGGATTGATTTGTTTCTTTCCATCCACAATGACTATTCAAATGCGAAGGATTCCTGAAAAGTCATGCTTCTTAAATTACTGTTTTCAAACTAATCAGAATCTAGACTAAAACTATACAATTGGAACGCAGTGTGTCTAGACGTAACCACTTCCCAGTATAATCATAATTATCCTGTACCAATAAAACTCGCTCAAGCACTGAAATTTTCCTACAGTTTATTATTTTTCTTTAATCTTAAAGCTGATATACGTCTTTGATAACTATATAAAAAAAAGAAAAACCATCCGCATTGAACTTTTAAATTTTTTAATTACGAAGTTAAACAAGAAAATAAATCAAACTACATTTGTCCTTGATATAAGTAGCGGAAATGATTCGTTGTTTGAAGAGTTGATGACTTTTCAGCTTGCTTTTATTATCTAACAAAACCCACACAAACATGTTAGAAGAAAAAAACCCAGATATCTTTTTTGAAGGCGTCTATTTAGAAGCTATGGCATAAACAATAAACAGTAGGCCTACATGTCATCGAAGTTTGTGCGTTAAAATCTGACGGCCACAGGTAGCTTTAAAAAAACTGCCTCTTTGTGTTTTATATTAACTTAATGCATTTTTGAAAAATTGCAGCTTTATAGTCTGGACTGAATCGTATTTCTTAATTTTTTCTTCCATGTGTCTTTTTATCTATAATATTTGACCCAGTTGATAAATGTTAACTTTCTTTTTTTCATTGAAATGTTGATGAAATTTCAATAATAGTGAAAGACACTAGTTTGTATACGTTTAGTATTGTAAGAAGATAGTAAGTATGTCAATCTCTTCGCTCCAAGTGAGATATTCCAGATCCGTTCAGGATCGACCAACGTCAAGAACCCCAAAATCTCTGCACATTCTCATCAAACCGGGAATTAGAATTTAAAACAGGCCTATCCTTTAACGTTACTTGATCATACTAGACAGCAAAAAAGCGCGCATGCGAGGGGAGAGAGAGAGAAAGAGAGAGAGAGAGAGAGAGAGAGAGAGAGAGAGAGAGAGAGACATACATACAGACAGACAGACAGACAGAGGGAAATCGTTTGTAATTTTTTTTATTAATCCAACCTAAGGGTAGGTGGATAGTTTACTTACTGCATGTTTTTTCTGGTTGTTTGTATAGCAGTAAACGATATTTTTATAGGTAGAAAGAGGAAAGCAATAAAAAGTAAAATTTCACTTATATCATTCAGACTTTGGGATAGGCCATTATATTAACAATTGCTAATATTTGAATCTTTATATGAAAGCTGTAAAATGGATTACAAAAAATTATTAAGCTGAGAGTTTGGGATGATTAGTGTTCATTATTTGGACCTTGGTATAAATTGAGACCGCTAACAACAGCTGCAGTATATCTCTTTAAAAGTTAAAAGTATAGATTCTGGTCAGCTTAAGTTCTTCGGACGTTGGAGTTGGTCGATGTATAAACTACTCTCTACATCTGACAGGATGAGGGGAGAGACTTGTTTCCTCCTGACTTTGGTATCATTATAACATTTCTTTATTAGCCTCAACACCAAACACAAATACATGTAGCTGGATAAAAAAGACTGTAGAAAATTAAACACCCACATAAAAGCTTTAAACCTCACTGATTTATTTTTAGCATAATAAAATAACATGGAAACAGCATCAACACGAAGCAAAACTTTTCACTAACCGTACAAAATTATTGTTTGTGATGACCAGTGGCAATCTAAAAAATTGTGAGGGTGATTTAGTGATTAGACACAGCTGAAATGCTTTTCAAGTTAGGACGTTTTACAGAATCATGTGACAACATACACACAGAGACATTACGCGAAGAAAAACGAGGACAATATTAAACTATTGAACTAAAGCAAATTAAAACGACGATTGATTTTATCATAAAAAATTGAAATAAGCTCATTAGATACTCATTTTTTAACATGAGCTTTAAATTCTTTTCTAATGACCTAAAAAATATACAATTAAGAAGCATCAGTTGAAAATCTTAAGTATGATCTACCAATGACTGTATTTAGTGCTATGTGGTTAATGATCCATACTGACTGGGACCGGAATGGTTCTTGCTGTAACACAATTTCAATGAATAGTAACACAATCAGTTTAACATTGCTCCCTACATTAACATTCACATAAAAAAGTTTTGTACAGTTTTAAGGCATTCTTTTCAAGATGATTTTGATAACCAGTTAAAAAGTCATAGCAGTCGCAAATATTTGTATCTTTACTCTTATCTCGTATTAGAGTGAGATTATAAAAAAAACCCATAAAAATATATTCTGAATAAACGCAAAAATGCTTTTATGATTACATATATCTCAGTTCTTGTTGTTTTTTCATCTTTACCTCAGCCATCAGTTGTTACGTAGGCCTTACACATAAAAAACAAGAGCCTTAACATACTGTCTTGTTAACCTCTCGCCTTCGATTTATAACACTCACAAGTTAGTGATTCATAAGTTCTTAAAGCGTCCAAAGGCATGACTGGTCAACTTGTTGGCACAGTGCTCAGACAGAGGTACGGTGAACGTATGCTCACTGCCACCCTGTTTGGCGCTACCAAAGAAACCCCTCGCACCAGCTTTCATGCATGTCACTTTAGACTTGGATACCGTTCCCACACATCTGAAGAAAAATGATAATATGGACAAAGGTGTCAATATGTGTGGCTGAAAAGAAGAAACCGCGGCCATGCATTTTCGTGATGAACTCTTTTGCAGATATAAAGAGAGACAATCTAGCCTATATGTTACTACAAAAATGATGAGTACAAAAAATACGCTGTGTGATAAACTACGAAACGTAAGCAATATTATACATGTGAAAATGCAGGCAATTAAAGCTAAAGTTCACAACTGTTAATGTCAAAATAAAAAACATAAAATGAAAACTTTTTAGGTGCATAATTATACACATTTTTAAATCTATCTGTTGGCCACCACAGAAGAGAACTTTAGAGTCGAGACGTTAGAATACACAAAATGTGTTCTGTTTAAATCTTTTCTTTGAATAGCATAGAAAATGTTTCCTGATATATTTGTAAAAAATGCGAAATACCAATTATAAGCAACGACTGCATGAACAAAGGCAAGGCCCGTATTTGCGCAATTAAGATTATTTAAACTTCTTTTTTTCAAGTCTTACACGGAAAATGTGTAAAGTCATCACAATAATAGGTGTCGTGTAAACACTCATTCTTCTTTAAATCTTCACAAATGCATGAACATTGAACAAAACAATTAAGAAAGCTTTTTTATACACGATTCTATTCCGAAATGATTTGAGTTTTAAAGGCTTATTTCATACTAAAAAGGCAAAAAAAATGAATGCTTTAGAAGCGCAATAAGATGGTGTTTCTCTGCTCACCTGCAGTAGTCATCTCTCCCGTCACCGTCCATGTCTTGCATGAACCATGTTCCAGCGTGACCAAGGTCAGCTCCCAGTTTGCTAACGTAATAGTGACCTTCCCCCGTAGTTCCCGACAATTTGCAGGATAAGAACTTTTGCTTATCTTTGCCAACAACGCTATAAAATAAGACAGATGTAAGGGAAAGATATACCTTAAAAAGGTGTAAACATGTTTAACTTAAATATACATTAAGAATTCCAATCGATTTCAAAGCGCTGGTAACTAGATTTTCGAAGGGTCAATAATTTTATACACAGTGGCACATTACCCAATTAGCACCTGGCTATGAGCAGTACAAGTTCCAAAGAAGAAAAAATGAAACCTCACTGACGTAACAAAAAGTTACCCGAAAGAAGTGTTATTAATAGCATCAGTCAAAACAATCTTATATCATTTAAAATTACACAATTCAAAAACACCCATATAATGAACTACTAACCGGCAATAATCATTGGCATCCCCAGTGCCCTGGACATCTGCCCAACCTTGGAAGAGCTTGGGGTCCCCTAACTCAGGTATGTCAAAGAGACGAGCAGGCGTCTGTTTAGAGGTCAATGACACGACTTCGACCTTAAATCCAGAGTCTTCATCTTCATTGTCGTTGTCGATGAGGTCTTCTTCCTGACCCAACTCTATCTCTAGAGGTGCGAAGCTGACTATCTCAAGGGCTTGATAGTGCGATCTACCTTTGTTGTTCGTAAGTTTTCCAGACTGTACATAGTAGAGACCGGATGTTTCTGGTGGAGAAGAATAAGATCGCTCATAGATCAGATCTTTGCGGGTTCACAATGCTTAAAGCCTTTCCTAATGACACATGAACATATTTTAAAGAGCTATACACATTCAAAAAGTATTTTGATAGAGTGCTTTGTGCGCATAATTACTACATTGTTTGATTTGATTCCTTTTATCTATTAGACAATATTGATGAAATGTTCACATCTTTTT
>BMAT01007026.1:261750-273344 GCA_019649035.1 Elysia marginata
ACTCATACCTTAACATCCTTGTAATGGCCCTATAACGTTATTATATAAATCAACAGTCTATCCAATATAAATTAAAACTTTGACGGAGCTTGATTCTCACACTATCTTTGTTTTGATTTTTTTAAATAAAAAGAGTCTAGCTGAATGGTTTTGGATGACTTGCAGTCGTTTAAGTTTGTTGTCTCGAATGCCGAAAAACAAAGAATTTCAGTAATCAAGTCTTAACAACACTAGATATAGAATACACAACATTAGATTAGGGCCTTTCGCATCTCAGTGCTCCGACTGGGACGCCTCGGCTGCTTCTCGAATCCTCGCTGTAAGCTAGGTCCACTCGTCTCCCTGATGTGCTATAGATCTCAGGTGCTCTAGATCGTGGCTGCTTTTCAGTTGCAAGTTGCTGTTTATGATTCGGGAAAGGTCTCGGCGCGGTTGAGGACGACAGGGAGTGTTGTTAGTGGACGTCCTTTGAATTTGCTGCCTTCCGTCACGAAATATCCGCTCATTGCTTGATTAGCGGGAATTTGGCTGTCTCGTCTCAATATATGACCGAAAAGGTGCCAACGACTTTCAAGAATAAATATTGAGAGAGGGCGTTCATTGCACTTATTGTACAGAGATGAATTTGTTATTTTCACGGAGTACTTGATGTTGAGCACTTTCATGAGCATTTTTAAATCTTAATCTGTACCTATTATTAGTTTGGGGTAAAACCTGTCGCTTTTCATTTCTACAGTGAATTGCTCGCAAAATCGCGGGTTTAAGTAAGGGAGATAGGAATCGGCTAACCTACAATTAAAGAGTTCATCTTTTTATCCTCACTAAGCGGTATTATCTAGATCGCCCCCACCTTCTCTTTTGGATCTAAACCATGAGTTTGTAGGCCTACTGCAAGATAATCTTTATAACATACCAATAGATCTAGATTCTACAGCAAGATTTTAGCTTAGAACGGCATGTGGATTTAAAACATCTGAATCTAGGTAGTTCTACTGCAGTACTATAATAATAAAATGAAGCAGCTGAGGGGTAGGACCCAGATGAATCAACTTGACCCGCGGCGTGGCTGTTCACCCAAGCCGCCTATAGATCTAGTAAGTAACGTCTTTTCCCAAGCCACACAGTTCGCATCTCGCTTAGCTAAACTGAGCGCGTGAGGGTACGCCTACATAGTTCCAGTAAGACTCTTTCTTTCGCTTCCCAATCGTTATCGTGTATGGCAAGAGAACTCAGAAAAGGAAAAATACGTCATAATTTTGCCTCAAAAAGATCAGATTTTGGTGCATGTCTCAAGAATGATGCATTACCCTACCTATCAACACAAAATCATGGTGTTTAGCTATTTTCCTAACCCACAGCGGTTTGCAAAAACATTTGTCAATTTTTTAATATAGAATTCACTAACTCATCAAACAGGATACGGCCGTTATCGTCGGCGGTGTTCCAGGCCTTGTCAAAGCCTCCCTCTACCATGGAGCCTTTGATAAGTACGGCCAGCAGGCCAGCGATGATGACACCTGCCTGGAAGCTGTCAGTCCAGAGCACGGCCTTCATGCCGCCCTGCGACAGAATAAGAATATAGAGAAGGGGATTATTATATTGAGAGGACAACGAATTTTTTCATAGCATCATGAGAAAACCCTTAAGGGCATAGCTCAGCAAAAGAATGATACATTTTTAGTAAACTTTTAATTCTTTAGTCTTGGAAAATAAAAAGAGATGGATATTGTCTTCTGAGGTTTCAATACACAAATGCCGCAGTCTTGTGTTGACTAAAATAAATGTTTAATAAACATGAATATTCTCCCCTGTCTCACCTGTCGGCGTCACCGGATGCAGTGTTGGCCGTAGCAATCGACAATCTCACCCTCTGCTGCCACCCAGCTCTGCCCTGACTCTTTTGAACGATTTGATGCAAACTTAAACCACAGGCCGTTGTCAAGTTGGTTAAAAGTGACATTGGTGGTCTTCCCTTCCTTCTTCTGCCATCCAGCCTTCCCTCACACACAGTTTTCATAAGCGATGTTCTATGGTTGCGAAGAGCATGACCAACATACTTAAACTTTCTAGCATTGATCAAATTAGGTAGGGTTCTTTCTGTTTTTAGTTCTTTCACTTTCACTTTCACTTCTTTCATTTATTCACCTCACGTGAATATTACTCACGTAAAATATGCAGTGATAATGGATTTACTTACAAGTGTGGTATAAAAGGTAACCACACAGCCCATGCCGATACAGCATCCCCAGAGGTCCACACCAGTTACTGCGTACACACACAGATAGATAAATAACACAATTTTTTTAAAATTTCGTGAAACTCATGAATTAGCATATCGAGGTAGTTCTTTTGGAACATAAATCTGGTATTTAATTACATGGTCCTGTTCAACAAAAAGCGCGATTGTAAAAGGGGGTAAAAAGTGGGGTTGGCTTAAGATTGCAATACAACCATCCGGTACGCTTATCGCTCTCGTACCATTTTCGGACCTTTGGTTAATATTTTGTAGCTTCCAGTAAACATAAAATCTCCTTTAAGTTGTTAATTTCGACAATGCTGCTGCAGTGAGAATGGATTTGTCTACTTGGAAAATTCTGAGCACACAGCAAGGCATCGCCAAGATTAAGGAAAGTTCCGTAGTTCCAAAGATTAATTGATGACTGCATACGAGTGAATGTTTTCATCTTCTAGGTCCTAAACAAAAACACGATAAAGTTGAAAGGGAGAGAGGGGTGAATTAGGCCTTCAGGGGCATTATCAAGATGATGTCACTCAAATTGATTCAAACTTTAAAGGGCACCGCCGATTACAACATTTCAGTTTTTGCCGCAGCTATCAAAGCACTGACTTACCAGATGCAAACCATAAACCTACAAAAATCCGTTGAATCGAATAATCATCAACATTTATTCAGAAAGCAGAAAACAAAAGTCGAACCCGTATACATATCACATCGGATATAAATCAAGTTATCTCAAACTTGATTGTCTTTTTTTTATTGACTAGTTACTATTAATATGCTAGGCCTTCGTGTAATTATTTAATTTTGAAAATGAAAAGCGGCCTGTACATGTCGTATTGTAACATCGAGTATAGTGAGCGCCGGCTTGAAGTACAGTCTCTGTCTTTGCTTAAATATTTATAAAGTGAAAACTAATGTTTAAAGCAAACCTGAATGGTATCTCCACAAGCATGACTGCACAGATTTAAGAAATCCTTTATTTACTCTCAAAACCCCTAATAAAGATCTGGAAGATTGTTGGTGATCACTTGTCGAAAAGGAGGGGGCCTGAATGCAAGGGTTAAAACACCATATTCTACAATTTGCATTTCCTTCAATCCAAAATAATAATTATTTGAAAGGTGATTTTACGTTTGACTAAGGGTTCTATTGTACCTTTCATGGCTACAATAAATGTGCATAACGTACTTGTCTGCATGCGAGACCGGTTTCTAAAAATTGATACAATGCAAATCTCAGAGGCCTTGAAGAAGGAGGGGGTCGGTCGCGCGTGTTTTATATCTTACACATTTTAGTAGCATAATGCAAATATTGACACAAGAATGGTGCAAACCTAAATAAGGATGTTTACAGACTTCCCAGGCAGTATTGTTCAAATAAATGCGGTAGGCACTACAATCTTTAGTCTTGCATAAAGTATCGCTCTTGGTTGGGACTGGCAACTGCAAGCACAGCGAAGCGTGTACCTAACACAACTAATCACTGAGTGTTCTTTGTATGAAACTATCAAGAAAATCCATTTAAAATTGAAAAAGCTTACAAAAGAGGCAAGAAATTAACTAACTTGTGCGTTTGGGGGGGTGAGGTGGTAAGAACTCTCGAAATACTGTTATAAGTTAGAGCAAGCCTGTGGATTCGTGGCCTATGAAGGCCAAATAGAACTTATCATAATAGCCTAACTTTTTTTGTTTTATTTTTGAATATCACACAATATTCGACTATTGCATGGACATTTATGGTTTATAAGAGAAAAACATTTAATGCCATCTTTAAAGCAAAAGCGAGTTGTTGTTTTTTTTAATAACACGCCTCGCCCCAAGTTCCACGTGGATGAGGCTGAGAAAAACTTGGCAAAAACTGCAGCCGATGAAATGTGCTCTTACAAAAACCATGTGTTTCGGGCAGTACTTTGTTCACTAAATTTTCTAAAATACCCATTTAACATAGAGTCATTCAGGTTATCTTGACAGATATTATGCTTAATAGACTGATTATTATATAACTCTTCTCACATAATACACATACGTGACTATTACCGTATTGTTTTCAAGAGTTCGGGATAATTTGTTGAAAATAGCATCTTCTCTTATATAAAAGGCGTTCACTATCTCCTCCGTAACCACAGAACCGATTTAGATGCGGTTTTCACTGAAGTTCATGAAAAAAATTACTCTGTGTTTTGGTTTGGTGTAGGCTCATGCACGTTTTCCGCAACTATGAGAACTCTCGGCCTAAAGTTATTTGGTTCGTAATCCCGTTCGGTCACTCTTTTCACTTCTACCGCCACTATGAGAACTCTCGGTCTAAATCTATTTGTTTCGTAATCCTCACGGGTTAGTCTTTTCATTTCTACTTTAGAATCTTCATATTCTAGATCTAGAAATCACAGAAGCCCGCAATCACTCTCACGTTTCCTCATCAAAATGCCGAGAAGTAAAGCGCTGTCGTCTCACTGCTTAAACGCCGAGGCAGATGATGGCAGAATGATCTAGGTCAAGATGGTGGAGGAGCCCAAAATTATAATTGCTTAGCAGTCTTCCTTAGTTAGACGAACAACATGGGCAGTGTAGGACCTTTTGAGTGGGATCGGTGGCTCTCATATAATCGTTTTTTCCGCAAATATTCTCAATCAATCGGATGCCACGTTTCCACCTTTACCTAAAATAATTCCACTATCTTTGCTGGCATGTCACTACATGTAGTTATATTTAAGTTTGAAGAGTCGTTCTGCCTGTTTGTGTATTACAGATTCAGGCCTCACAGGCAGAATGTAGAGGTCTGAAAATTTACACAGCTTTTTCATCAATCCCTGCTAGGCATATTTCTTAATTTAATTGAGGTCTAGGAGAGCTTATTTTCAAGATCTAAAATCTTACTCGTAGTCAATGCCTCGATCTAGATTTGAAGCCTAGCCATTGCTAAATGTCGACGTTCGTTCAATATAATACTTGTTTTCTCTTACGTGTTTTTCAATTGACGTTGAACGTCCTTTGCGCACCGTATTTTGGAAATTCCCGCTAGGACCAAGAAGTTTCTTGTCGCTTACTAAACTTTAACTGTTTAAAAATTAAAACAGCGCATTGTAAAAATTAGTCTTTTATAAAAAAAATTAAACAGGGGAAGGGGACAATTGATTAAGAAATGTAGTCAACTATTTTACACCCTCAAATGATGGGAATGCTGAATAATACCCTAAAATAAATTTAAGTTTCTACGGCTTCTCAAGTTTGTCGTTGAATCTAGGTTAGATCTAGATCTACAATCTAGATGAAGTGTCTGAAAATTGACATATTTCTAGAAATTGTTTATAGTCTAGGTTTATATCTAGATCTAAAAGACTTTTTAAACCTACAAACTAGATTAGGCCTAGATCTAACTCAGGCTTTGTGTGGATTTTTGTTTGCTTGTTGTATGCTCTTCGTATCATGTTTCCTTCCACTTTTAGGAAATAAAGGCCGGGCTGTTTCTTCGCAAGGGGAGGAAAATAGGAAACAATAAGGTATAAATGTACAAAAATATGAGAACAAACATAACGCAGGGGTAGACAAGAATTGATATACAAATTTACTCCACTTTTCCACACTACGGAAAAGATCGGAAGGCGGCAAAAAAAAATAATTAAATTATACTTTCGCCGGCTTCACAAGTTCGTCGCCTAATCTAGATTAGATAGATCTACATATACATTATAGAAAAACATGACTTAGTTCAAACATTAATCTAGATAATCTAGGTTTTGAATATAGATGTAGATTTAAAATACTATTTAAATTTTAATTCTAGATTAAGATCAATCCCATGTTTTGCGTGAATTTTTGTTTTGTTTTTGGCTCGGCATGGCATAGTTATTTCAATGTTACAGAAGTTGAAGGCCGAGATGTTTCTTCGTGATGATCATGAGGAAAAAAAGAAGGAAATAGCGAATTGTAATATCTAAAAAATAAATAGCATTAGGAACAGGATTAAACAGTAGCCTTATAGTGTAAGATATTAAAAAGCTAAAGAGAAGGTGATTTTATTCCAGGAAGGGGGGAAGGAGTGAGGACAGTTGTAGCCATGTAGCCAGACAGATGATTTTGAGAGAAAAGAAAATTTGTAATGAGTTGCAAATTAATCTCTTCGATGTTGGACATTCAACACGCCATTATGTCAGGACGTTAGGAAAAGGAAAGCACATTTTCGCACAGTCCAGTCTAATACTCGACCAGGTCGTGTACATCTTTATTAGTTATGTTATTAATTATCAAATTTTTCTGAAACGCGCTCCTTCACTGGACAGAATTTAATTGACCATCAGTGTTTTGTACCACTAATACCAGTCGGACTTGGTGACTTTTAAAGTTTCCTGTAAAACTTATTGCTGCTAACACTGTTATCCAACCCTTAGAAATTTTTATACTTAAGTATTATAACACAGTCACTTACCTGCGTTCAGAGCTAAAGAAGGTGCATACAGCAAGAAGGCAGCGTAGATCAGCTGGTAGGAAGATGGGCAGTAGGCAATTTGAGGCGATAATGTAAAACAAAAAACAATGATTGCATATTTTAGGTTTCTAAAAGGAACACCAGATTCAATTACTCAGGCACGGATTGGAATATAGTACATAATTGGAATAGGAGGAAAAAAAGGTGGATTTAAATATTTTAATGACGTAGCACGCAGCATCGTAAAACCTTCACTTACTACTTTTTTAGTAATAATAAGAAAAAAACAAGTTTATAAGCGGTAAAACTTCGAATACCGCGCATAAATTTTTAAACAAAAGAAAAGCTTTGACTGTTTGTACCCTTATCAGTAGGAAACAAAGTGATGTTCATTTTATTTTTTAACAAAATCCCACGTTGGACTTATATATTTTTATTTTAATGTCACCGTCTCATGTGATAACTTAATATAGTTTAAGCCAATTTAGATTTACGGCTTACCGTTTGGAGAATCAGCAAAATGCAGCCGTATATTCTGGTTACTTTACCAAACCGCATGTCCAGATACTGAAACACGATACACAGTTATTTTTTTATTTGATTTTCTCCTTTCTTCTGACAAAAATAGTAAAGTTATGCGTTTTTTAAAACCTGTGTCTACTGAATGTAAGCATCTTTTGTAAGTTTATGTCCGCATTTTTAGGGGATTTTCTAATGCGACTCTTGAAAAGATGTGGGAAATTAAAGCTAGCCACGTCATATAAATAGCACTGGTGTGGTAATACATTTCTTGGTGTTCATTCTTGTTTACTACACTATAGTTGTAGTCTTAATAAAGTGTTGTTGGCCTCTCGTTAGATTTTTGTAAAGCCTTGTTAGTTCGTTCAATTAATTTTGATCTTCTTGTCAGAACCATCCTTTCTATGATTTTTTATTAAGACACTAAAAAGGATGAGAAAAAGAATAAGAAATGGAAAGTAACGAGAAGAAAAAGAAAAGAAACTGTAAGAAGAGGAACAAGAACAAGAAAAACTAAGAAGAAGGAGAAGAAGAACAACAAGAACAAGAAAGAAAACGAAAAAAAAACAAAAACAACAAGGGCAACGAAAAGAAGAAGGACAAGAAAAGCGAGAACAAGAGTTCAGACAAAAAGAGTTTGAAACAGCGGGTGTGGAATTTCAAGTTTCTAATTTGCAAACTCCATAGTTTATTACGAATCTCTTTTTTTTTTCAATTTTGTTAAAATGAACGAGGGGAAATCTCGGAATGTTTCATACTGCTAAGTCATCGTGTATTTGCTGATTTCGCCTCTAATCATAAAACCTTACTGATGCGAGGTAGCAAAGCTTACATGACGGATGTTAACGTCCTGTTTAGCCTTGAGAGTGAGTTCAGGAAGTCTACACTTTATGGTGTAATTAAGAGGACCTTTTGTTTTTTTTTGGTTTTGGTTTGTTTATTTTTTTTTTGCAAAAAAAATTAAAGAGGAACAAAAAGTTTTTAAATCGCAATGTGTTTGATAACAGACATAAAATGAATAAATTATTTCTTTCTTTGACTTCACTGGTTTCCATCCGATAGTAATAAGAACAGTGCTAGCATATTTCGATTAATTTCCATGCTTTTTTTCATTCAACAAGCACTGTTTCTAAGAAAGCAGCAAGGCATTTGGTAAATACAGTAAACGCACGTGCTGGTGTAATATATTGAAATGATAGATCATTTCATAGCTCTGAAAGTAAAAAGTAAGAAATTGTAAGCATAAGGAAATGAGTCTCAAAGCTATCACCATGGAAACTCTGAGGTCTATTTTATTATAATTTTAAAAAGTAAAAATAATAACATTGAAACTGAAAACATTGAAAGATTGCTTTTTTCGGCGTGAAATCATGTATGTCTACATGAACATTTCTGTGGCCGCTCTAGAAAGAAAAAATTCTTAAACATTTTCCGACTTGTTTTCGATGTTCCACGCACTGTTAAGAATTATTTTGTCAAATCTATACAGGTTTTGTGCACATTCCTTTGTCGTCCCACCAAGCAAAGCGAGATGATCCACAACTTATTGTAGGAGTTAGCAGTGGAAAATATTATGTAAGGAAACTGGTAAACAGACAGCCTAAAACAGTATTTTCAAAGTCTGACTTTTCCTGTACTATTTTTTTAAATTTGCAATGGCGACGCAGGATGTCAAAGAAAATATTTTTACACTGGTTTGGATTTGGCAGATATCTTTATGATCAACAAAACAACTTTTTAAATATATTTTTTTTTATTTCATTTCTAAACAAGTGTTTATTTTATATTTTGGTTTATGTTCTCCTGTCCTCATCGNNNNTTGTAATTGGAGATATTTTCAACATTTCTCTTTATTTCGTGTTGACAATGCATGTTAATATTCCCTTACAAAGACATTCTATAGGCAAAACTAGGTGAACCGGAGTCCACGCATTTCTCATTTCAATTATTACAGTCAGTCGGTGGTGCGTGGCACAAACCGGTTTATCCGGATCTCAAACCATCTCTGAATGTTGTTTGTTACCGCATAGCTGTTTTGTTCCCCGTGTGTGTATGCTCCTGTTTTGTTTTTCAGATGGATATTCTAAAAAAAATCTAGCATTTAGGAACTGTAGCGGTTTCAAGCATTTTGTCAAATGTTTAACTTTGTAAAGTTTTGATGCACAGGTACTGTAATCAGAAAAATTGCTTGTCAATATTTTTTAAAGAAAGGGATCAGAAGATATTTTTTATTAAAGCCAGGTCACACAAAAAGAAGTTAACATAACGAAATGAACGGGAGCTTGGAGCGAGAGAAGGGGGCGGGGAAGAGAGAAAAAGAGAGAGAGAGAGAAATAGAATTAATGATAGCCGCAGAAAGATACAGCAACAAACAACCAATGAACGAAAGAGAGACAGCAGAACAAAGAGAAAAGGGGATAGAGTAGTGATGACTCTTTAAGAAGCCGATAATGATAAAAGTTACTGTGTTGACAAAAATAAAAATGATGGTGGTAATTTAAGTAAGATATAAATAATAATAAATAATATGATGATACAAATAATAATAAAATCATAATAATAATATTATTAATAATGATAATTAGCATAATAAAAGTAATAATAATAGTAGTTATATAGTAGTAAGAATAGTAATGCAATTTAAAGAAACTTTTTTTGTTTATATAAAGAAAGTGGCACCTGTTAATTTATATCCTTATTAATGGCATACAGACTTATGCAGCAAATTTCGTAGACTTTTAAATAAAGTAACAATGTACATACACATTTTTATCGATAGATTCTTTAAATTTCTTTTGTATCTCTACGTACCTCAAAAGTACTAGTGACGCCAAGTCTGTAGAAGAAAGGGATGAAGATGAGAGCGGCGAATGTCATAGCGATGAGAAAAGCTACCACAAGCCACCAGAACATCGTGTGGTAGTTGTAGATCTCTGCTGGGTTGCCTAGCAACGTCAACGCCGACATGAAGGTCACCATTAGGGAGAGCGCCACAGGAAACACATTCATGTTCCTGCCACCCAGAAGGAACTCTTTGGGCGTGTTCTTGTTGCGGTCCATGATAGCGTAGAAGACGCCGATACCGGCAGAAATAACCAGTGTCATAATAAAGAGGACATAGTCCACAACCCCAAACTCTTTCACTTCCCCCGTGTTGAAGCTGTAATCTTCACCCATGGTGGACAAGTTAGCCGTTTCAAAATCTACAATTTAACCAGAATGCAGGATAAAGTCTTGATGCTTTTCAATCCATGAAAAAAAAATTGCACCGGCAGTACAAGTTCAGTTTACATTAGTGGTGATGTCTCTAAGCACGTGAAGCAAGGCAAGAGTGAATTTTCTGAACTTTTTTATCAGAAGTACAAAGTGTGATTAACTTCATGGTAAATTTACAGATTATATTCTTTAATGGCACATCAACATGGACTTAAAAGTAGGACCCATAAGTCAATCACGCCAATATAACCTTGTGAAATTTAAAAGCGGCAACTCCGAAAGAACTGCGCGTGCTTTCAGGATTGGAAATTTGTGTCTTAAGACTTCTAGTTTCATGCTTAAATAAAAAATCAATCACATGGTGCCCCTATTTTCGGCAAGATTGAGCTCTTCAGTGTCAACCTACAAACAATTTGACATCATCAACTTATCCTATTTTTCTGTAGTACATGTTCTTCTTTTATTTTTCGGCGTTCCGAAGTCATACAGAAAGTACTGTCAGCCTGATGTGTTGTGTCGTCAGGAGAAGGTTGTCTATTTCCCCCCTTAGTTTTTGGTAATACAAGGATTGTGTGGCCATAGTTGTTCTCTTTCGTCGTTATATAGAGGGCAGGAAGTGATGTACTGTTTTCTGCGATATGCCGCAATCGCATGGAAGTTTGGCTAATTATTACTTTGTACTGGTGTGATTTTACCTGGCAGTGGCCTGTTCTTAGTTTAAAAATTACCCACTGATGTTTGCACAATGTTCTTCCACATACCAGTACTATTTATGGTCTTCCTTTTCCAAGTGTAAATTCCCTCGAAAAGTCTTACGGTCTTGATAGATATTGAATGGGTTGTTTGTAAGTTTTTTCTTCCCTTTTTTGGCCAGCCTATCTGCTCTTTCATTGCCAGCAACCCCGCAGAATTGTGGTATCCATTAAAAATTCAAGTTTCTGGTTTTTTAGGACGAATGCTATAGACTCTTAGTTTATGTTAAATGCCACTATTTTCTGTGTTTGTTTAGAAAGAAAATTAACATTTCGGCCAGCTTTTGCTTGGAACATAAGACCTGAAACTTTTACTTTTCACATCACTCTCACTTTCTTAAACATTGTACGGCTATTTTGTAACTACAGGCTCTTTCTTATTCTTTACTAAATGTTGATTTAGTTTTTTGCTAGAACACGCAGGTTTAAAAGTAAAAAAA
>BMAT01007030.1:8502-21848 GCA_019649035.1 Elysia marginata
TATACTAATCTGCCCATTGGTTGATTTAAAACTTATGTTGAAGTTTGAAATTTTTAAATAAAGTTACACACCGGGAAAGAACTTCAAATCCATTTTTCACAAAACAGGAGTTTTGTACACAGTTATTTTGGGCTGTCAACAGACAAAATGCTATACAAAAATATTTTTGTGACATGTACTAATTTGACTTAATCAGGTTATTATTTTGTTTTGAAGAGAGGAATGATAAATGCTTTCTTTTACTTCTCAGGATAATATTTTCAGCTCCCTTAGCATGTGCTACGTACTTCTTCCTTTTCTTTGTGCCATGGGAACCAACTTTGGTTGATGGATTGGAAAAGTATACTTCAAGCGAAGTTGTTAGATTCGTCTATTATTTTTTTATCTTCTGTCTATTTCAAGGGTTTTTATCAGTAAGTAAACATTTGTTAAATCATAATGCAATATTTCTGTGTCTTTAGATGAGTATTTTTCATTATGGGTTATAAAAACTTACATTGATAAGCACCTTGTCCTTATTCAGTCAACTCTTCTTAAGTCTACCTCTAAGGAATATAATAAAAAACACCAGCTTATGTGAAAAATCAAGTCATAGCCGTCACCCACACACCATTTTCACATACATTCTTGCCAAGTGAAAGTTACCCCATGATGAGCCTCCAAAAAAAAACAACTGATTGCGTATGGGCGGTACCATGGGGTGTGGCACGGGTTGCAGAAGGAGGTGGGAAATTTTTGGCAAGCCAAATATTTTCACCTGAGGTCAGAGCAGGAGGGAGTGGCCTTGTTGAAAAAACATTCACAAATTGTATTTAACTGCTTAGTTCGCTACAAATTCTTATTGTACATCAAATTACCTTCAATTTGATACCAAACATGAAGCAAAAAAAAGTTTTAAAAAAGCAAATTTGCTAAAAAATCAAGCTGTGTTGATTGACTTTTAAACAGCATTAATGACCATAGCGGAAGTTTGGTGATTTTCTATAACCATGATTTAATTTTTTATCTAATTATGTCCTTTTTAAGGTGCTTAGATTTAATATATGTAAGGCAGTTAAGATGTTCAGTCAGAAAACACCTTAGCTTATTTTGTGTTACAGTCTTTTAACTGTAAATATATAAAATAGCAATATTTTTTTGATGCACATGTAGTGAAATATTTAGGGATCACATAAATTGAAACGAGCAACATCATGCTAAAAAACTTTTTTATCAAATTTTTGTTCGGTGCCTGATTTACCTTTGCTGCCTCAGTTGTGGATATATCAGGGTTCTTACCTTTTGATAAAGTTTAATCATCAAATGTCATCAGCGGTTGTTTTTTCTTTCATATAAAGTTTAAAGTTATTCATCTTTTTTCTCAGAAACAAGCAAAAATCCATTTGCTTTATTATATTATAAAATGCACTAAGAATTGCTTTTGCAAATTAATAAAAGAGTAGCATTATAACAGCATGCAGAGATTGGCCCAAAATTTTGCAAACCTGTTTTAAAGTACATTCATAATTGTCTTATACTAGCTGGTCATTGATGTTTTCTGTATTTAATTTTTTGAAGTATTATACTGTTTGTAACGAGTTTACACATTAAATTGATTTAAAGAAAGATATCAAATTTTTTTGTTGGCATAAGTGGTTTAAATAAAGAGAGTGTTATATTTCTTTTCCCTCTTATTTTACAGTGCCTCCATGTGCCGTACACATCTCTTACAATGGCTGTCACATCCCAACAGAAGGAAAGAGATCAAATAACATTTATGCGTAAGTAACAACTATTTTAAAAGAAAACAGTCTTTATTTATTACATTATCTCAAAGTGAGCAATTTTTTAAAAGCTGCAAAATAGATAGCACCTTGTTATGAAAAAAGAAAGGAAAAAAATTTTCCTCAGTATGTTTCAGTGGCTGTGGTGGCAAGTGACATCTTTTACATCTCTTAAAAGTATAATGAAATGTTGAGTGTTTTTTATCTAAATTTTTTCTCTTTTAAAACGTTATCTCATTAGCTCCCACCCAGTTGAAAAGTCATAAAGACAGCTTCAATTTAAAGAGTTAAGAGCATGTTTTTTTCTTCTTTCTTCTCTTTTACTACATTGAAATATTCAAATGCTATATACCTCATTTAAGAATCTGTAATGTAACATTTGAAATTCAACTGAGGGTATAGCAGTGTCCCTCATTTTGGTACTATCATCCTAAATTCAGAGACTTGTAGCATTGAGAGCACATCTCAGAAATGTTAATGTTAATTTCCTCACAGGTATGGGACTAGAAACAACTGGGGTCTTGTTGGCAGTCTTCATACAGGGTCTCTTTGTTTCGGACACAAGATGTAGTGGAGATGAGGACCTTCCGAAAAATTCTACAAGCATTGAGACACAGGTGATCCTTTAAAAGAACAGAGTGATGAATTTTGTCGATTTTTAAATTATTCTTTAAAAGCCATTTAATGATAGAATTAGCATATCTTTATGATGCTAACTACAGAATCACCTTATTTGAATTCTGTCCCGCGCTTCTTGCAAGATGAAAGGCTTCCATTACTATAAAATTACTTTCCTTGTCATCTAGTCAATTCTGGACATCTTCTAAAAATATGCTTTTTTTCAAAATGTTTTAAATGGGTTCTGGATGTGTAATTTACATTTTGGGCATATATATACAATTGCTATTAAGAAGATCTTTGTTAGAAATACTTGCAAATGGTAATGAAATTTTTAAGTTGTATTAAAGAAGGCATATTAAATGTCTCAGCTGTCAAGCATGCAATTTGGCAAGAAATCAGAATATATAATTACTAGTTGAAAAGAATTTCATAATAAAATTTTCAGTGAAACGTGTCCTTATGTTGTTTTACCCACAGAAAGATGCATACATTCATGGATCAATTGTCGTCGTAATCATCTACCTGCTGTGCTGCTTGACAACCTTCTTTGGAACTCGAGAAAGAAAAGGTTTCTTTTGTTAATAAGTTGTTTTAAAAAATTAAAATAAGTTTCGCAAGATGTATGTTATCTCTTTCAAGATGTGGTCAGTTTCCCGTTTAGACACAGTGAATTTCCTTTTGGAAACAAGTTAAAAAAAAGGAGTACCCTAAAACTTATCGGGAGACTTTGCTGAAAATGCCCTAACTTGAAGAGTTTACAAGATACCGAGTTCAGGCTGGTTTAGCTGGAAAGGAAATCAAATTGGCTCTCTGAAAATATACTGTATGTTCAAAATAAACTAGTTGTTCAGTTGTTCCTTGCTAAAAATTTAATTGAAATGAGGCAAATATTACTAGATCTATTAAGAAAAATATGTGTTAGTTTGTTCTCTTACTTTGATCAAAGAATAGTAAAAAGGACCAGGAAGGATTTCATATTATCTTAGTATTATATCCAATTATGACCACAATGATACCCATAACTGTTGTTTATCTTCAGGCAAAATCAGATTAGATCTAGATCTAGATCTATAAATTTGAAGAAGCAACTTGTGCTGTAAGCTCTATTTAAAAAAAAACAAAACAAATGAATGTGCTCAAATGGAAGCAAAATACATGTACAGGTCCTGCAAAATGAGTCGCCATGTGGAGTTTTGTGATATAGAGTTATGTACATCATTGAAAAGGCCTTTTGAAAACTCTGAACTGGTGAAAAATTACTATAATATCCAAATAAGGTCCTGAGTTAGTGCACTTGAAATACAAGGAATCCAAGTATCCTAATTTAAAATATATGGAGAAAATTGAACTTAAAATTTTTTTAATATCAAAGCCGAAAGGGCATCACCGTTTTCTAACAGCCTTTAAAACACACATTATTGACATTTTCTTCAAATTATGCATTAAGATATTTTTTTAGTAAAAATTTCACCAACTCAAAAATGCTTATTTTCTGGTAGCGCTACACATATGTAAACATTTCAATAAACCATGGCTTTGTTTGAAAAAAAGGTACACTGGATTTGTGGTTGCTACTTGGAAAAAGATTGAATGATCAACACACTATCAGTTGCTAAGACCAAACGTCATCACGGAAACAACAAATAGTGCGTTAATGCGACCAACCTTGATGCAATCTTTAAGAGTTAAATGGTTTTAAAAAGCAGGGGTTGGATGAAACTAAAGGTCCTAGTAGTATTAAAGTCAAATCCGTTAAAACTTAAGAACATTTTATAAATTTAGCTCTACGCCAGCTGTAGTATACACTCTGTTGCTAATCATTTTGTCATCAAGGATTTTTATTTTTCTTTATATCCCAGGCATTGTGGATGTAAAAAAAGAAGATCACAAGGGTTTTTTCTCAGGCATCAAATTGGTGTTCACATTCAAACCATATGTCTGGGCGTCTTTGACCTTCCTCTTTATGACTATAGCCATACAGGTAGGATTATCTTTAGAAGTTCAAAAAAGTTTTTTTAATCATTTATGTAAGTAAAACATCCATGAATAATGGCAATGTTTTTAGTTAGTTTTTTGTTGTTGTTGTTGCTGCATCATTCTAGGTATTCTCTCTCTCTCTTCCTTTGTGTTTTAAATTTTCTTCATTTAAAAAAAAATATTAGCCTTGGAAGTCTAAGAAATGTCTTACAAAACTTTGTTTCAGTTTTAGAAAATAAAGATGGATGTAAAAATTAAGCTTCAATTGGAAGACTGCAAAGTGCTTGAACTGATATCTGCTAACGCGAATGTCTGAGGTTTTTTTTACAAATAAGTTTGTTATATTTGGGTGATTTGGTTTGATGCCTTTGATATAAAAAAATGTTTGTTAGTCTATGATACAAGTAGTTTGCATCAGGAGAAACAGGTAGGATTTTTTTCTTAAAGAAACACAATATAAGCTATAGATGCTCTTTCTGTTAGTCTAGTGTGGCGTCGTGGTGTAGTGGTAGACGCTCGGCTTTCGGATCGAGAGGTCCGGGGTTTGAGTCCTGCTTTCGGCAGGTCGACGTTTAGTCCTTGAGAAAGGCTATTTACACACATTTCTTCGCCTCACTCACGCGTTAAACAAGTGCCCGACTATAGGCAGTGAAAGATCTTGTCAGAATGCTAGAGTGATGCGCTTAACTTGCTGCTCCTCTGTGGGTTCAGAAGGTACTTTGGTTGGGAATGGCCTGTCGGGGAACCCATGTAAAGCGCTTAGAGCATATTAGTGGATAAGCGTTATATAAAAATGCTCTTTCTTTTTTTTTTTTATGTGTTGTTTTTTTTTTCAAGTTTGAATAGCATGCAGTGTGATTTCTAATATATCAGACATGTGAGATGAAGTCAAGAGAAATGGTAAATCCATGTCGTTTTTGTAGTTTTATTTTCAGTTGGAAAAATTGTAAAGGTAAAATTTACTAAAAAAACGGTAACTCAAAACAGATTGTTAGTATTTTGATATTGCAAAATTTTATTTTAATTATCACTCTCTTAATAAGTCTAAATACTTATTTAACTTTAGGTTTGATCTTAGAATTTCTTGAACAAAAAGACTTGAAGTCTGAACAAAAACTACTTTAATGCAGGTACTACCAGAGCACAACTTAAAAGCCCTTTCGAAGGTTTGCACTTAAGACCAAAGTGGTGCTGTGAACAGGTGCTGTTAGTTTATTTTCTTTGGGAATATTGTGTAGAGATTCAAGAACAGCGCAAGTCAGAACCACAGACAATAGTCATGGTTATGTTGTGACAGAAGAGCATCTATAGCTTACATTGTGTTTCTTTAAGAAAAAAATCCTACCTGTTTCTCCTGATGCAAACTACTTGTATCAAACCTTACGCTATATCATTTCTACTTCTCCTTTGTTTAATTTTTTTACTTCCAGGGAAAATTGAAGATTGCAAAAGGATTTTCTTGAAGGTTTCTTTATCCAAATCTCGCTCAATTTTTTTAAAGCCTTAAAATTAATGTTAATACTAAAAAGTTAACTTTTCACTTGAAATAAGACTTTGGTAGGAAAATTCCATATCTCCAATTCATGCATCCCTAATGTAAACTGTGGTTGATGGCTTTTCTTCCTTTCTTTTTGTTTAAATCCTTGCCCATCCCTCTGCTGTCTGTCCCTGTGTCTTTTTTTTTTTTTATCTGTCTCCTTGTTTTGAATAAATTTGAATTGGCCAATGTTAAACACCTATTTCCGTATGAATGTTAACATTTATTAAGAGAACACCCTGTATATGCACATGTGGTTCATGTTTTTCTAGCTTCTTTAAGTGTGATAACAGAAAAATGCTATAAAGTGATAATTTTAGGAAGAAAATACATTTTCAGGACTTGGAGATAATTTAAAATATTTTCATTTGTAACAAAAACAGTTTTTACTAGTTTCTCTTAAGAAAGAGGCAATTCTGTTCAATAGAAGACAATGCCTTTTTTAGATAATTTGAAATATTTTCATTTGTTACAAAAACAGTTTTTACTAGTTTCTCTTAAGAAAGAGGCAATTCTGTTCAATAGAAGACAATGCCTTTTTTAAAAATGTTAAACAAACAATTGGTATATTCAATACGTTCTCTTCCAGTTTTGCTTTGCGACTACCTGTTGACAGTATTTTCTTTAAGATAATATAAGATTTTATTGATTCCAACAATTGTGTACCAAAGATAAAGTCTTAAACTCTGTGACATGTTATAGTTTTGTTTAAGGATATTGGAGCCCACCCTGTTTTTAAAATAAACTTAGAGAGTAATTTAATGTCAAATATAAAATTGCGTTTTCAAACACAGTTTCTGTTTTACTGGCAAAGAGTGTAAAATGTGAAAAAATGGACAAGTTTATGTTTGAAACAAAATTTTGAGGAGATCTGAACATTGTGACTGAAATAAATCTTTCTTCTTTTTGTAAAGAGAAAAAGTAAGTAATTTACACTCATGTTTAAAGATGTACCTAGTGGTTAAATAAATAAAATAATTTTTAGCTCCTGAATATACTTTTTGTTCTTTTTGTGCAAAAAGGTAAAGATAATGGCAAAGCAGAGAACTGGTTTAAAAGAATACAAGCAAATTAATTAGAGTTTTTGAAATTTTCACAAATAATGACTATCTCGATATTTATATCAGACACTCATACAAATATATAATATGCCGCCAACACTCAGTAAATCAGTTCTAGTTATATATTTATTTTTTTTTATGGTGAACTTTTGGTAAGAAGTTATCTTTAAATCTCTTTTTCTTTACTGCAGTCGGAGGATTTTTATTGTTTAAAAAAAACAAGAGAAGTTTACAGTTAAAAGTTATTGAAACGTAGAAAATTCTGTCGGTACACCATGATAATTTAGTGTTTTTTATATCTATTGAAGCAACATGTCAAACCTTTCAGTGAACCAGAAAGCATGCTAAATAAAATTATTCCTCATATTGTATAAACAAGAGCTAAGAATTGACGTTGCTCTTAGTCATCAAGATACAACACATTTCTGTTTGTCTTCTGAAATGATAAGAGTTATCATTGTTACGTATTAAATCATCTTTTGTTGAGCAGAGAGAGAATACTGTATCTCTGACCAGCAACAATGAGGAGGATTTTGGAAACTTTAAATAAACAAATTGCCAGTTAAAAGTAGATTTATTCTTCTCCTCTCTTGACTATGTATTTTACATCAAAAGAAGTTCTAATACTTTCTCACCAAAATATGGGTAATTTCATTCATTTTTCAATGTTTGGAAGTTCAGAGGCAGGCTTTTTTCAAAAAGTATGAACACCTTGTAATTCTATAATTGCAACATGTGATTTGCACTATTAATTTGCAACCTATTCTAAATTATAACGCTGTTGTATTTTGTACATTTAAAGGCATTTATGTGGTAGAAAAACATTTTGCACTCTTAACGTTAATAATTCAAGAGAGGTAATGCTAATAATTCAAAAGAAGATATACATATTAAATGAAAAATATTATATACATGAAATGAGGGAGAAAATAAATCGCAGTGGCATTTTTTTTTACATGACATTGCAGAAATAAGAGGTCGGTTGAAAGGCATAATGTGCCATCAATCACTAAATTCTCCTTTCTAAAAATTATTTTGAACTGTAGGTAACTTTACATTTTATGGAAGTTACAACACCCCTAATAAGACTATACAAATGAATATGATGGTACATTTTTTAAAACCAATACCCCCCCAAGTCAAATTAAATAAAGTATCTCTGAAAAAAAAACAACTTAAAGTTGATTAACTAATTAAAGAATGCAAATCAAACATAAATCCTTTTGATGCGTGATGTACTTTATTTTGTCTCTTGATTTTTTAAACATTCATAGCAAAGTTGTGTTTTGATTTTGAATGCAATTAAGTAGAAATTTAAGAGTATTGTATTTCACCTTCCTACTGTTTCTAGGTATTACAATAAGCATTATGTGAAATATTGTTGCATGTAAAATACTTATTTTAAGCCCAAGTTGTAATTGAGATGTAATTTACTTTTCTCTCGCATTCCAAAAGATTTAATTAGTCTGCTGAATCATCTCTGTTTTTTTTTTAGTTGCCAATATCGCTAAGGCTTGAGTGCTCTTTTTTATATAAAATTTTCAGATCGCTCAAAGTAATGTTGCACTTTTCTGCACGCACACAATAAAGGAAGGGAGTGAACTCACCAAGTTTATTCTTGTTTTACTGGTAAGAAAATATAATTTTCGTTTCTACCTCCAAACCAAACACAAAAAGACACCCAAGAAGATTCATAGTTCTCTTGGTCAACCCCAAGCTACATAACCAGGCTACCCTTTTCTCTGCTTTATAAAAGTCAGGGGTGTTGATCAACTCAAAGCTACCTTACAGTGTCACCTTTTTTTTTTTGCTCTGTGGAAGCTAGAGGCATTCCTGGGTTTCATCTATAAACATTATTATTCAAGATAAGAGATTTGTGAGCGGTTGCTATATGTACCCTAGAATACGGAGAAGGTTCAGTTGATGTAATTCAGGACAACAAATAGAAGACATCTTTTTTAAGACCTTGAATAAGTTCAAGCAATATTGCAATCAATTGACCTTTTGTTGTTACTGCCATGCAAAGAAATATCTGTGGTACTCTCATGTGGAGCTGGCTGATTCAAGAAAATCAGCATTTTTGAGTGAACAAAGCAGAATTTGAAAGTTCATTTTTTTTTTTTTATCATATCCACATATGAGACCATTAAAAAAATGTTTAAAACTTGTTTTAAAGAATGTTAGAGCATGGTAATGTCCCTTTGGCTTTTGCAATATTAAAACTTCAAATTCAATTTTTTTTTCCATTTCGCTTGAAATTAGCCAACTAGAATTCTTTATCTTTCAGGTGCAAGACCTTATAAATATATCAAAGTAACTTTCTTCTTGATCTTAGAGAGTTTTTTAAAGCCTTTCTAATGATATAGCCCCTCATTACAAAGTTCCACATGTGGACTCATATTGTGGGACCCCTGCACATATTTTTTTTTTTATTTCAGGCTAAAATGAGATAGTTTAAAATATTACAATGCTATGTTTGAAAAATAGAAAAAAAAAAGAGTTGTACTTTGTGTCAAATTTTATTTTCGTAAATTATTTTTTGTCTGTTGAAATGACATCTTTGGTTTGTATATTTTTTCCATTTTTCTTTTTCATGTAATATATTGCTTTTAAGTTTGTGGCAAAATTTTATGTTGTTATTTATAAACTTGTTCCCACTTCAGCCTTGAAAATCTTTTAGGATTTTGTGTTTAGTTTGACACAGTTATCACTTGTCAAGTATTCATATTTCATTTGTTTATATTTAAAACTTTTTCATCTTTAAATCCACTGCAGGTTTGTGCCATTTGTTCAATGCCTTTGTGGCAGTTTTTGATTGTTAAATTTGGCAAGAAGACAGCGTATGCCATAGGAATGGCGGTGAGTCTCCATTTACCTTTTTACCTTCCTCAAAAGCCATTTACTATTTTACTGATGATGATGATGATGCCCAAAAACTATCAACTTCATATTGTTTCGATGACATTTTGTTTCAAATTCGACAGAACAAAAATTTTCAGTATTCATTATAAAATTAATTTCATTTTCTTTTCTAACAACTTAAATAGGGAAGGCAAAACAATAGTAACATCCCTTCGCTAGAAGACAATACCCCAAATGCTATCGAGGCTTTTGTATGGTAATCTAGACCAAGATTCTAGGATTAATTTTGATAAGTTCTTTACTTTTATAAATGGTTTCACATCTAGAGTTTAAAAACTATAGAGTTTAAAAAATTATCTTAAAAACAAATGTATTGAATAAATTTTTTAAAATTGTATTCAAAAAACAACGGGTATTTTCACATAATATTTGTCTTTAAAATATTTCTAAACAATAGCTTGAACGTAAATTGGCATCTGCTGGCCGTAATGATTAAATCTCACTCGGATTGACATCTGTAAAGTCCCACTATTCTTGTTCAAATCTCATTCCTAATATGCAGCTTTATGTTGTTTTTTGTTTGCTTTTTTTTTAACATAGATATATAGAAATGCATAAATTCACCTTTGACTTGCAAATAGGATTGTTCACATAGGTAGTGTTATATTTTCTTCACGTTTTATCAAGAAAATGTGTTAAATCTTTCAGGTGCAGATGATAGTATTGGCAATTTTTTTTCTTTCTTGTCCTTTCTATATCCAGTTGATGATCCCCACCTTCATGACCCAGATGTATATTCCAGCCCACTCTAAAGCTCTTTATTATGTAATCATGGTTTTTGCTGGGTTTAGTATATCTGTTGCATTCCTTTTACCCTGGTAAGCCTTTTGGTTTGAGATGTGGTTACTTAAGAATAATGTGAATAAAATGAGCAGCGTTTGACTGGTATTCTGTATTAATTACTTGCTATCACTATAAAAAAATTTAAGATATTGGCTTCCCCCATTTATCTTAAACTTTTAGCTGCTATGGGTGACAATCAGGACTTTCCTTATAGAATGTGGTGGACAGTGAAATAAACCAAGAGATACAACCTATACTTCTAATGAGTTTGTTTACGTCCATGAAAAGCTTAATCACACAATGTATTGGATTTTTTTACATTATTATTAATGACAAATTCAACGCCTTGTGCTCAAAATAAAGGACATGCTTTATCTGGCAAGCAAGGGGATTATGATTGTTACAGTCACCAGACTCTTTTCCTTTAGGAAAGGAAAGTAAAATTTTTAAAAATATTTTTTTATATTTTACCTTTGCCTCTTCGTTTGAATGTCAAAGCAATTCACTCATTCGACTGTCTGCCTGTCTCTTTTTGTGTCGATCTTTGCCTCTACTACCCCTTTAGAAAAGTCTCAAAAGGCAAAGGCATTGAGAGTTTTGACTAAATTGTTTTAATCTTAATCTCTCTTCTCCACCCAGGTCGGTCCTACCAGATGTCCTTGACCTGTATATGCTGGAGAAGAAGAAGAGGCATGATGCCTTGTTCTATTCATTCTATGTGTTTTTTAACAAGCTGGCCTCTGGCATTGCTCTAGCAGCATCTCAGATAGCATTAGAGTAAGTAAATAAGTCTTTATAATTATATTGATAATGTTCTTCCGACCTTGTCGAACTTCTTTTTGTAAAAACTCTCAAGTTCTAAATCCTGGATGCAGCTGTTAGTTTTTTCCATTCTTTATTTTCATTTGGTCTACACGTAATAATGTTGTGTGAATAAAATCCTGTCGCTGTTCTTTTATTGTTGAGATAAAATTCTGTGTTTTTTTTTAATTTTATACTTAAAATAGTTTTAAAAATGTACTGCATCATAGATGGTCACTTGCCCTCTCTCCTTTTTAATGCTTTTTTTTCCCTTCATTTGTTTATTAAGTTATCTTCCTCTTTTTTCTGCATTTGCTTTTTACCTCTTTTGTTCTTCCTCTATCTGTCTTTATGTTTGTGTTGTCTATGTCTGTCAGAGTTTGTCTCATTCTCCCTTGTTTTTTTTTTATTTAGATTTGGTGGCTATGTAAATGGTAAATGCAAGCAGCCCGAGTCTGTAGGCTACACTCTTAGGATGCTCATGACTCCTGGACCAGTGGTGCTAGTGGTCATTGCCCTCTGGTGTCTGTACATGTACCCAATTGACGAGAAAATGCGCAAGTCTATCAAGGAGAGGGTGCATGACCATACTGTTAAGTAAGTGCAGACTGACCAGTGGCACTTTCAATTTCTCTCGTCTGCTGTTACACATTCTATAATGATTATTTAAAGGAGGACCAAATCTCAGGTTTTCCAGGTTTTTTCATCCGCTGGAAATATTTCATTTGTGGGTAATTACTTTTCTTTATCTGCAATGGAAACAAGAATGTATATTGCACAACTTGTGTCTATGATGTTTGTTTAGTACTAAATGCAATTTTTGTTGTTTTTCAGTGTTCTTTTTTTTTTTAATCATTTGACATCCCTGATTCAGGAAAGTTCTTTCCAGTCAAAACTGGAGTTCTATCTTATTTGCCCCTGTTTGATGGATGACTTTTAAAATAAAAATAGTCAAGCCCTTTTTATTTGTCAGATTATAATGTCAGTACTTGTTTCTTCTTGGACAACCTCAAAAGAAAACCAATATGCAGACATGTCTGTGATTGTTTGTTCTGCTGGTGATGATTTTTTAACATATTTTTACAGACCTACAGATATTTTAGCTTAGCAAAAGTTTAATAATCTACTGTTAAGAAAAGTTTAGGCTGTTTTAAGGGCAAGGGCAGCACCTGATATACTTGATTTTGTCTCAAAATATCGATTCTGACATTTTAACCGATTCTTCTAGATCATCCTTTTGTAAATCTAAAACTGACACCTAAAAAGTCTTATTCAACTGTTTTCTTTCCAAAAATGAGATTTTTGTGAAACACCTCATTATTGGGGGGTCAGTTTTTCTCTAAAATTGGTAGAAATCTAGCCTAAACTAATGCATGAATACAACTGCAGTTTCCTCGCCACCTATGCTTATTTGGTATCGAATTTTACGTTATGACCTCGCCCACACGACAAAACCGCCCACTTTACACTGCTATAGCTTGTCAAGGGTATACAAGCCTGCAAAATAGAGGCCCACACGTGTATGTTACCACAGGAGGCTGGCTCTGACCTAGTTTGGTGTCCTCGTAGTCTACGTAGTACAAGGCCTTGCCTGCAAGCGAAGTTTCATTGGCTGCAGAGCGACGGCAGGCAGGCGTGTTTGCCTCGATGCCGTCATCACCTCCCGAATTAGCCTGCTGATTCGCTGGCAAAGCGCGTGATGTCATAAAATTTTGCATAATACCTTGACCTAGGCCCAGTTTCTATCGGTATCAGTATTGTACTCCGATCACTCGCTGCGTTTGTTTTGGTTCTAAGTTCACTGCGTTTGTTTTTATTCAGGCTTTTATTTAGTTGCGTTTTTACAAGTATAATTTCTTCTTTATAAATATATTCATCTAT
>BMAT01007031.1:9483-21418 GCA_019649035.1 Elysia marginata
ATCAGGTCAAACTCAAAGCCAGTCTGGAGAGAAAGAGGTGGGGGGATGTCTTACTTCTTCTGTTAGTGTTAGTGTAAAGAGATCAGTGAAGGGATAATGAATAAACCTTACCTTATTTCCTCTTTTTTTTTGAAGTAGACTGGTGTCCTGCCTAAATACTCAAAGGGACTATGTACAGCTGTTTCAAGCATTTATAACTCACCCTTCTTTGAAATACAGGGGACCTTGTATCCAACAACCTTAAATTCAACAAACTGCAATGAAGTCCTTTTTTTTTTTTCTTTTCTGTAACCTTTACAAATCTCCTTGTATAGAATGAGCTACTGTCAGACCAACCTTGTTTTCAACAGGCTTTTAGTGAAAATGAAACTCAACGTTTAGTCTTTAGTTTTGGAGCCTTTTATTTTCTAGTCTGTTGTTTCCTTTTGTTAGAGATACAGCCATAAAAGCACCACAATATCAAAGAGAAAAAGGTAGTGAGAGTGATCAGAAAAAAAAAGGTTTGTGTTGCAAAAACTTGCAACAAACAGCTAAGTCCCAAGAGTGGCAGTCACCTTCTTAGTCTTTGCTTAAAGTTAGATCAAAGGACCAGGCAAAAGTACAACTAGAAAACTACATGTAGTGTTGTTTGGTGCAAGCCGGTGGCAGTGGCTCTTGAGACTTTGCTGTGTGCCATTAAGCCCTTGTGTTTAGAAAGACTTTGCTTTTAACAAACCTTGGCTTCAACTTAATTTCAGTCTTTCCATGTTTTCCTGCAAACTTTGTTGGATCTGAGATCAACTGCATTTCAAAAGGTTTTTTCATCTGTTTGTCTTTTATTGTCACACATATGAAACCCATCAACTCATTAAAAAAAACAAACATATATGCGGTTTTGGAACAGTGGGGTTTGGAACCAAGGACAGACAGAAGAATGCGGTCCCAATGTCCAGGATTTAATTTTTCAAAATAATGCACAAAATTTTTAAGGCCTCTGATTTACTGTGTACTTTTCTGAATATCCAACCACAAGTTTCGAATCTTTTGTCTCTGGGAATCATCTATTCTTTATAAGACTAACAAGATAAAGGCTGAGTATAAAAGATGTGGTGTTAGTCAAGTGGTTGGAAACTCTGGAGCTCAGTCAAAAGTATATATAAAGCAAGACTGATTGTCCGCCGCTTATCCCCTCATTTTGTCAGCCTGCCATAAAGTTTCTTTCATTCTGCCGGTAGACTAATTCTCTGCTTTTGGGTTTGAGGCTCTTTTGTCTAGTTTCCTGGATGCCTTCGTAGCCATTCCTATTCTCATCTTTGTGTCTTTTGAGCATGTTCCACGAGCAATTTTCACTGAGCCTTTCATATTTTAGTTTGTTAACATTTTCTAAGGCTGTTTTGGTTATCTTTATCTCTTCTTTTTCTAGGCTCACATCAGTTTCACCATGCATATCTAGCAAAAACAAAATGTAAAATGTTTTAAGAATTAGACTTCATGGCATTCAATTTATTTAGTATAAATTCAAATGTGCCTTGTTTTAAACTTAAAGTTTAAATTTTCTAACTTAAACTTCTTTTTTCAGAAATACAGACTTGAAAAAAGCCATGACTAAAAAGAGAAAGGTGTTGTCTGAAAGTGGGACTATTGAAGCCAAAAATTGTGAAAGGGATGAGGTTGTCATGGAAAAAGATGAAAACAAAACCCTGAGCTCTGTTGCCTTAAGTACATCCAGTTCATCAAGTAATACTGACGGAAAAGTCAAAAAGAAAAAGAGAAGAAAGGATAAGGAACCTGAAGATGCTAGCCCTGCTCCCCATGCTGAAGGAGTTGCATCAAATGAGCAGGCTATCACACAGAATCAGGAGTCAGATGAAAATGTGAAAAGGAAAAAGAAGAAAAAGAAAGATAAAGATAAACAGTTAGAACATACAGATGAAACTAACGCTGAAATTAAGGAAATCAAGGATGTTTCCTACTCTAAAGCATCTCCACCTAATTCATCCTCCTCAGCAGCAGACCAGTGGTCCGAAAACACAAGTATGAAAAAGAAAAAGAAAAAACAGAAAGAAAAAAAAGCAAAATATGAAACGGAATCAGGTGAACATGTAAAGGAGGGAAATTGTATTTCAGAAGCTGAATTGGACAAGACAGAAAGAAATGAGGAAAAAAGGAATGGCAGTGGAGACATAGGTACTGTTGATACTGATATTCTCAAGCAAGCCAGTGTTAACTTGGGCTTGCCCATGGCAGATGAAGGGCCCAATGATGATGCACAGATACAGGGCACGCTGGAAATATCTAAGAAAAAGCAGAAGAAGAAAGAGAAGAAAAACAAAGATAAGCAGTCTACACCTGTGAACCAACCTGAAAATGAAGCTACCCGTACCAGCCCTGATGATGGAGCACTGACTTATTTGAGACTTTGGCAGTCAGACCGGAGTGCATGGAAGTTTAACAAGCGCTTGCAAATCCGGCTCATCCACAACATGTATGCAAGGGAAAAGGTAAATTTTATGAAAAAATAAATAAACACTTATGTATATATATATCATCCTAGTTTCAGTTTTAATACAAATAAAGACTTACTTTGGATACCAATTGCCATTGAATGGAACATTTATATTTAATTCAATTAAATATTAAGTCTTTTTTATCACTTTTTTGTTCATTTATAAATAAAGAAAGAGCAATCATCATTAGAAGTCTTGATGTAAGCAGTATTATATTATACGCAAAATTTAAAAAAAGTTTTAATAAGGTTCTTTGCTTTTATTTTCTTTTAGTTTTAAAAATGTAATTAATTCATATGGAGGCAGAGTAACAGAGTAAAATAGGGCTGGCATGACTTTTAACTTTGGGATAAAACAATACATTTTGTTATGGGTGTTGAAATTTATTTTAGAGTTTCAAAGCAGATTTTTACAAATAATTATAAAATGTGCTATGGCATACTTAAGGAGTCTACCTTCTTTCTTCCAAAACTTAGGGGCTCGCTGTGTTTTCAAACTACATGTAATTGTGACTCTAGAAAGCAAACATAAATTCTAAATTTTAAATTTTAACTCAATTAAATCAGACTGCTTTCTCAGTATATTTCTATCTCTGTGTCGCACTATGATTTGCTCTAAAACAATTTTTTCAATTTATTTTTGTCAATGACTCAGAACATGTAATGAGTTTTTCATTAGAAGGAATTAATGAGCTTCATAATATCATATTATTTTTTTAATACACTAATTCAGCTTACAGATGAGGACTTTGAAATTTTTCTACTTTACTTGGATGGATTACAAGGAAAAAGCAGAGAAAAAACAAAAGAGGAAGCGGAGAAAATTGTTACAGATGATACACAAGGTAGGCCTTTTTAACAAATTTTATAAAATCACTGAACTAGTACATGTAATTTTTTTCAGTTCAGTGGCATTTATTATATTTAAGGACCAGGTGCAATGTGTCTGATGTCAGGAATTCAAAATTAATGACAAAAAAAAACCCCATTCAATTATACTGGTGCCACAAACAGACATGACTGAAATTATTCGATTGCATAGATCTCTCTAATTAAAAACATGGCATTGATGTGATTCCACTGCAGTGAAAAAATGTACAACTTTTGGAAAAAGCTGCATGATTTTGAGCTCTGAATTGAAAATCCAGTTTAAATTCTTGACATTTTCAACCGAGTACCCTATCAAATTAAAGAGCCTCATGGTTGTACTATTAGTGTAGTCCTAGAAATTCATAGTCATTGAGTTTCACTATTCTGATGAGGACATATTTACAAGTACTTTCTAGGCCCTACTCAAGACAGAAGCTGTTAAAATAATTAGGGCTGAGACATTTAGTCTTTGTAAAGTACAATGTCCCTTGTTTCTCGCCGGTGTAGCATAAAAATAAAGTAGGACTAGGCTGCAATGTATACAAAAGCTCCTTATACAAGTTGAGCACTGCATGTCATAACAAAAAAAAACCAGAGTCTTTATAATGTATATACTTTAGAGTACACATGAGTAGAAACACTGTGCACTACAAACACTGGACGCTCTGCATTTAAAGTTGTACTGTAGTTTATGTTGACTTAATGAAGTCCAGTGAGCATGCCATTGTCGCTGTGCATGCATGTCTTTAAGATGAAAAGGCTCACCAAAAAAAAAAAATGAAGCACACTTATCTCCCGCAGGCCAATACCAACCAAATTACCTTCTGAACTCACAGAGGAACAGCAAATGAAGCACATCACTCTAACATACTGACAAGGTTTTTTAATACCCATAGTCGGTTACATGTAGGCCCCTACAGCTTTAACCATGAGTGAGGCAAAGAAATGTGTGTAAGTAGCCTTTCTCAAGGACTTAACGTCAACCTGCCAAAGCAGACTCAAACCCTTAATTTCTCGATTTGAAATCCCAGCGTCTAACACTAGACCAAGACACCACCCAAAATGATATCAACATAAAATTTTGTGGGAGTACAAGCAAAAATAGTGAATTGGTCTGGACCATCAAATTACATGAGCCTTTAGGAGTTTTAGTAGATTCAGATAATTTGAATATGGATGAGCAGAGTAATTTTTTTATTTGAACTAAATTCGGATTTCCAATTTTTCTCTTCCTTTGTAATGTATAGTGTTAAGTCGATTTTTTGATAAATTTATGTTAAATTTTGTTCTCACGGGGTTTGAAACACAATGAAACCTGCCCAAGGTGACCATTGAAGATCAATAACTATGGTAGTCGTGATGGACAGGTGGTGGCGTTGGAGAACATGCTTGTACCCTATTCACTCAGAATTTGATTAAAACTTGTCCTTTCAAGTCAACAAAGAGACATTTCGGTCACTTAACTTTATATATACTTATAAAAAGAGAAAAAGAGATTTAAAGACTATTGTGAAATAAAAAAAAAACGCTGCTTGGTGAGGTGTTCGACATGCAGGACACCAAAATATAGAAAAAATGCATGTGAAAAGTGGTCAATAATACAGGTGGTCTCCTTAAACAGATGGTCAGCTGGGCAGGTTTGACTTGAATTCACATTGAACTGTAGATGAGGCAGGAGGAGAAATATTGCCGCATACATATAAACACGACTGCAGGCTTGAGATGTTAAAACAGCGGAGAGTTTTTAGACACTCTTACATCAAACTTATCACTCTCTCTGTAAGCTTGAAAATTTTAGAATCTGTCCTGATATCAATAGGCCGTTAGTCCTCAAATTGTGAATAAAAAAGTCAATTATGCTTTAGACAAATACTTGTATTACGAGATAAAAGTTGCCTTTGAGGATATTTTGTCCTGGAATCTTGGCCCAAACAAGTTAAATTGGAATAAAGCATTGAATTTTTAGCTCAGTTCATACAATTCGAACCAGGATATTTTAAAAATATTTTTGCTTATTTCAAACTATATTAATTCTCATTACCAACTTTGTGCTTCTTTGTTAATACGAAGAAATCGGTCTATTGGCTAATTGGAAAATACATGTTTCTGAACTGGGCTGTCTTTTTACTACAGTATGTCTGTCTAGAGCAAATGAGTCAAATGTTGGAAGTTTTAGTTTAAGAAAACGTCTTTTATTTTGTTTAAAAAGTACACGTACATTTTCCCCTATTTTATTCTATACAAACACGTATCTTTAACCATGCCAAGTCTCAGCATCTTTCCACAAATACAACTTTTAACATTTAGAAGGTCAGAAACATGTGCCATTGTTAGAAACATTTAAACTTTTTGTACATGTGCAACTTAGTTGTAGGTTGCTGTATTGCAAAACATACATCAGATTTATTTTGACTGATCACAGTAGCCAGACTCGAATTCCTGTGTGGGGCTGACTAAGAAGTTTATTATATTTATTCACAATTTATACATGTATTAAGGAGTAACTTATAAAGGAAGAAAAATATAAAGAGGAATTAAAAGTATCATGTATAGTCAACCAAATTTTATCTTAAATAAAGTTCATTGTAACGAAGTTAGACATTGTTCTAGTCTAGTTCCTTAGTCGTGCTATGTACAATGTAGACCTAGATTAAGGCTACGCTTGTGTTCTTAATGGAATGTGTTAAGCATTCGTAGTTATAAGTAACTTACGGATTTCATAACTCGTTAAAATCTAGAATGATCGCCTATTATTAGTTTTGTAGATCTAGTCTCTGGATTTATCTAGATTACTATCTTCCGGTTAATTTACATAATGACGGGCGACCTATTTTTAACTTGGCTCGCGATTGGGTGTCGCTGCCGTATTAGGCCACGCCTTTCTCACCTTTCTTGTAAAGGGTCGAATTTTCTCGAATTTGTGTGCTGTTTCTCGATGTGTGTTTTACTTATAAATAGAGCTCGCGTGGTTGATGAAAAGGGAGAGGACAAGAGTGGAGAGAGACTCAGAGATGACAGAGAAGATAGAATACTGGATTAAGAGAGAGTGAGCAGTTTTGAGCAAAAGTTAGATCTACGATTTGTTTATGCTGGACTTTGGCAATTGCACTGTTACTATTTTCGACTGCTGCTGGATGTGAATACTGTTTCGTGTAGATTTATTCATTTTAAGTTGAATAAACTTATTTTCTACGTTCTTCACACGACTTTTCACGTTTTCAAGATTTTAAAAGAACTCACAAGTCTCGCATCAGGAGTTTTATTCGTTTACTCGATTATCATTTCTGGTGTTTGTGACATTCATCTTAAGCATAGACTCCACTGTACGTAGGCCTACATTTAATAATCTATCTGATATTTTAAATCACAGGGTGAAGTTTAGCTTATAACTTTAGGATACTGATAATTATTTTTTTTGTCTCATTTTTGTATAAATCTTTTATTTTTGAAGTAAGTAGGCTACACAGCCTGCACAGAAAAGAAATCTTAATTTTCAGAGTATCTTAAAACAAAAAAGAAATAAAAACAGTTAACTTGTCATGCTTCTTTATATTTTGCTAATTCCCTATCCTCTACCACTCATTATTTTTAACGGTTTTTTTTTCTCTGTAACACAGAGATTGTAACTTGTATGTCTTGCAACCTGTTCAGGTAAGTTGGATGTTATAATTTTTACATATGATTTCAAGGTGTTGATGTTGATGTTTTTTTACAGTGCATCTTTTTTAGCTCCCGCCTACAACAAGTTAATTTTTCTCGCGTCCTCGGTGAATGAATCACAAGGCGGAAATTAGTTGGTTTTTTTTTTTAGAGAGAAAACACCATTTCAAAATTTACTTTTTCTTCTTTTTCTCTATATTTAAAACCGACAATAGATTTGATACCTTTCCACAAAACGGATAATTTTTTGACGTTTGAAAGTTTAGAAAAATGTTTTTGTTCAAAACAGTAACGCCTTGGAAAATTGAAGATGAAAACTGCGACATCCGACACATTCACCCTGGATGCAAAACATAAGGACTTGTCGTTATATATATATGTATATTTTTAAATATTACTCTGTGCTTTATCATATATACATGTATATGCAAATACACAGGTATCTACCTATATATTAATGATCTTTTTTTTTTCTATATTTTTTTCCTTCTCCAGTAACAGATCAATTCAAGCAAGAGAGAGCAAGACAAGTGTTTCAAATGTTGAGTTGATACAATCAAGATGAAATCAAATAAAATTTATGGTGCAAAGATTTGATTTGTGTGTAAGATTTACTTCCTGTGGATGTATATCAGTAGCTTCTATATTCAACAGACTTTTAATTAAATGCAAGTCAAATTTTTTCAATTAAGGTATATATTTTAGCTTTAAAAATCACTATCTAATTAAGTTACAATTATCGTGGATCCTCAGGCCCCTTCCTCTTATTTCCAGCAGTTAGATTTACACATGTATATCTAATTTCTAAGTACATTTTGTTTCTTTTTTTTAAATCTCATCATTCATATTTTATATTGTTTATAACAATATTATCGCTTTTCTTTTATTGTTTGTCCTGTCCGTATTTATGTAAGTGTCTTACACATTTTTGTTATTTTTTTTTTAGTCTGAAGAAGGTGTAAAGCTGACAGTTCTCTTGTTTCGTCTTTATTTTTAGAGCTAAAATATACATGTATACCTTATTTGAAAAAATTTGACTTGTTTATCCAAAATTTACACAGCCCTACTGCGACACCTGTTCAATTTAATTAAATGGAAGTTTAGGTACCTTACCAATACAGTATTGAAAAAAGACAACCTACATCTCGCTGGTGTAATCTTGGAGTGATTAGACATACTTGATGGATGCATGAACATGTATATACATGTACATTATACACAATGGAATCCACGGAAAAGGGAAAATTATGCCTGCAATTAACTCTGTTAAGCAGTCCCATTTTGCATTTATTTATATTTTTGTAACAGTTTAAGTCATTATATTTTTTGGTCCCGAGGCAGTTCCCTTGAAATAAATTTTTTTTTTGCAGCTAGTCCAAGTGAATATATACATGCATGTACACTTGTATGTATGTACATTGTTCTGGCAATATCCAAGATTACATAGCTTTCCTATTGACTTTGAGTAGAGTTTTTTCATTAAAAAAAAAAAAAAAAGAAATCAGAGAAATCGGTGATTTATACTTCTAGAATATATTTTTTTTCTTTTGGGGGAGGTTTATTTTATCTTTCCAGAACGTTAGTATGGTAAATAAATTTAAATTCGCGGGAGCAACATTTTAAGTACCGGTACACAAAAGACGAACATACTGCAGTTGGCCTTTACTTTTTTTTGTGTGCATTTCTTAGTTATTAATTTATATTAGTACATTTATATTCATTTGTTGGTGGGTTTTTTTTTTTTTTTTTGCAATGTAGAAACTGATTGCTTAAATTCATTGTAGTTAATGTAATGAGACTTGTTAATTTTATATCTGCAATTGATTATTTAACAGAATTTAAGAATGATAATAATAATAATAACAACAATAACAACAACAACAATAATAATAATAATAATAATAATAATAATAATAATAATAATAATAATAATAATAATAATATTAATAATATGCAATAGTTATATACATGTATTATAATGTTGCACAAAACCACTACAACATCTTGTTGCTCCAGGCGCTTTACATTCACTTCATAATTTAATTAGAAAATTCTATTTGAGATTGTAAAATTAAAAGGGTTTTTATTGATGTCTGAACTCTGATAAATAAATTAATAAAAAAATTAAAATACAGTGTAGTTTAAAAGTTTACACATAGAAACGAGTAATTATGTAATATCAGGCACATCGGTATAAGACACACTTAAGCTACATATTATGGAACCACATAATGTATAGATCTACAATTTTGTATACATGTATAGACATCATATTAAAACAAAAATTATCAAAAGTGAGAAAAAGAGTATATATATGTAGGGCTCCATTAAAATAACAACAAAAATATGTCCCAGGAAAAGGCGGTGTTTCAGTTTTCTTCTAAATAAGCCCTCACTCTCAATAATTATTATGTACATTGCATTCTTTAGGAAGAGAGTTCCAAATTTTTGTACGAAGACATAAAAAAGGTCTCTCTTCTAACGTTCTACACATACATGTACGGTAGTACTTTTTATGGTAACTAGGATTTTGCTTTTTTAGTCACTTGATGATCGAAGCGACCTGATCGGTTTAAAAAACTCAAATTCATGTTTCAGATAATTTTAGATCCTCCTCCATTTTTACATTTATACATTTGAAACCCATTAGGGCTGACTTGACTTCTAGTTCTACACAATTCTTCATCATTCAATGAAGATGGTGTAATGCTCTCGCATCTTAGTACATAGCGATGTACAATTCTGACCACATTGTTTTGTGCTATCAGTTCTGAAACCGTGACAGCGTTGTTGTTGAGTTAGTAGCAAGTAAACCTCAGTGGAATCCACATAATGTCAATACAGTAGAATCCTTATAAAGTCAACACCCCAGGACCGAAAAAAATGTTGACTTTAGTTTAAGCATAAAAAGGTATATACAGAACGGGACTGGCAAACAGTGTTGACCTTAAGCAAGAATTTCCCTTAAACAAGTTAAAGGTGTTGATTTTAAGTGGATTCCACTGTACATTTCAGGGAAACTCTTGTTAATGTCAACACTGTTTCGCAGTCCCTTTTTGTATTTCTTTATAGATGTATATTGTATCTTTGTAATGGTAAAAGTCAACTCATTTCGGTCCCGAGGTGTTGACTTTATCAGGATTCAACAGTTTAGTCTTGCTTAGATAGAACGCGAGAAGCCACAGCGGTTTTTTGTGACACCAGTTCTCATAGCCTTGTACAGACTCAATGTCCGCATTAGAAAATACATATATTTCTGCATAAATCATTTACCCTTGTACATGTATCTGGGTGATAACTGAAAGTTCAGAGTGCATTACGACACCAAGGTTTTTAAATTTTAACATCCATTATCCTTATACATGTAAATACATGTATAGTCATTAATTTGTATTAAAATTTCATTAGGTTTTTAAATCATCGTATGATTTCCAAATATTATCCGTTCAGCTTTGTCGTCATTTATTTGATATATTTGATTTGATCCAAACATTTTCTTAACTTCAATAAAGCTATTCAAGTTCAAGGTTACACAGTAGGTGTGGCAAACGCCTCATCTACAGCCGGGTCGGCTTCTACATGTATATGGGTGTCTTGCAAGATGCAATTTCATATTTACAGAGTTTCCTCCAAGTTAGGACACCACCGACTCTGTGGCCCAGCAGTAAGACACTTGTTTAGAGATCAGGTGATGCGTGGTTCGATCCCCGGCCGAGTCAAACCAAGGACTTTAAAATTGGTATTAGTAGCTGGTCCGCCTGGTGTCTGGCATTATGGATTTAGTGCTAAGTGTGGTCGGCCCGGTGTCAGAATAATGTGACTGGGTGTGGTGTATGCAAGCGTTCCTTACACCAAAGTGTAGCAGCACGCTTTCAATTGTCCCCAGCGCCGTCTCTGATATAACCTTGTAGTTTAAAAGAGACGTTAAAATTCAAACAATGTCCAAGTTAAGACTCTAGCAATATTTACAGCACTGCGTATCATCATTCATCATCGTACATGTAAAAGAGTATGTGAATTATAAAAAAAAGATATAAGAAATACTTATATAAAATTATTGATTTAAAACATGTACTGAATAGAATATATCGTAACCGATACAGTGGAAACCTCTTCTTGATAAATTAATTCGAATCTCAAGAGAACGGACAAAGAATTCGAATTAAGAGGATGTGAATTAAACATAAGGGGTTAGTTTTGGGGGACATTTTCTTGTCTGTTACTGTTACTATTACATGTCACCCAGCAAACGCAACATTTCTATGAGCAAAAAACATGTCTTTGTGGTTTGAGGAGGGCAACTTTTCTATATAAGTGCCTATCACAAGCCTAACAAATATATGGCTTTGAGTAAAACAAAAAGGAAAACCTACTAGTACTATTATTCCAAGTACATACAATGTGCACGGTTCAAATTCAATATAAACTTCGATTTAAGAGAATTTAACTGAACTACCGCAACTTCGTTTAAAGCCGACACCGAGAACTAAAAAGAAGGGAGAAGCATTCAAACTACATGTATTAAAGTGAAATTTCGAAAAATCTTGACACAAAAGCGTAGGCCTATGGCTCAGGGACTTCTATTAGTTCTAAACACAGCTGAACTTTAAATGATAAAATACATACGCGTAAAATAAAAGTGCAAATCAAATAAAGGAAAAAACTTAGTTATCAAATTTAAAATAGAATAATTTAGGGGAACTAACGTCTTTGTACCTGGCCTTTCACAGGCAAAAAATATCTGTCCAGCCATCAACCATACAGGCAACATAAAGCAAATTAATAAACACATGTTATAAGATAAATTTAATTGATGCCACTTCTCCATCGCCTACCTCGCTTCTTTCTTTCCTCCCCCTTCTTTGCCTCTTCCTCATCACTCATCCCCTTCATACTCCTCCATCTCTTTCTCATCTGCCT
>BMAT01007031.1:77395-91637 GCA_019649035.1 Elysia marginata
ATTGGAAGGTAGTCAGATATTTGTATCACACAAAAGCTTATCTTCTCTTTTTTTCAAATACAACAAACAGAAAAGCTCTATCATGCTTCTGTATGAAGTTATAGCCATTCAAAGTCGGCAGGGTTTGGACTTGGGAATTTTCAGAAGGGGAGAAAACAGAATTAAAGTTTAGACGACTATAAAGGTATTGCGGCCTTAAAATCGATATCAATTAAAATTAAACAACAAAAAATGAAATTTGAACACCAATCAGGTGTGAAAACTGTTTAGAAATGGTATTAACGTCAGTATTTAAAATAAAAATATTTTTACTTTTGAACACCACTAAACTTTAAAAGCCTATATCTCAAAACTAAGCCTTTCGACTCACGACTCATTTGGATAAGCTTATTTAAATGAATTTAATATATTTTTGGTAAACCCTGTATATCTATGACTATATTCATATACCTTTCGTCATATACATTTTGTGGCTGAATTATTTTAGCATGCAAATTTATGTACGCTTTTTTTCTCTATAGCTAACTATTTTTGTATAGGTGATATACCTTCAAATTTTTTAGTATTTATAAATCTGAGTGTGCTAAGATTTTATATAAAGCGCTTTGAGCTGTTATTGGAGTAAGGCGATGTAAAAATAAACATTATTTTTATTTAAATTGTTTTTATTGTTATTGTTCATTTTACTACTACTACTACTACTACTACTACTACTACTACTACTATTATTATGATTATGATTATTATTATTATCATTATTATTGTTTATTATTATTATTATTATTATTATTATTATTATTATATTATTATTATTATTGTTTGTAATCTAATGGACCCTGCAATTGCTGAAAAATGACAAGGTCTTTTCAAACAAAATATGAAACAAAAAATATGCATGAGCATACGAAAAGTTCCATTGCTTGCCTTTATCTTGAGTAAATTAAAGATCTTTGCGGTGGCGGTGAAGTCTTCTTTATTTTATGTCACCTTTTTTATCTGTTCTTTTAACGCCAGATGTTCAGCTTTATTTCATTATAAAAACACACTAAAGAATGACAGTACTAGTAGTCATACATGTGCGTTCATCTGGCGAACCATGGGCTATTTCAAGTTCTTCTGTTAAACGCTTATAAAAAATCTAAATAGACTTACCACACAATATTTTTTAAATGTGAAATATTGTTTAAACGAGAAGAGACTTACCAAATATTATCTTATTATGCAAATTACAACGTACTTACTTTGTTACAGCTCTATATTTTAGTTTTGAGTGTACTATAACTATTGTTCATTAGCGTTGCAAAACACATAGGTGTCTACTATGTTGATAAGTTTTTACCAATCTCTTTATTTAAAACTACAGCGGGATAAGAAACAATGACATCATCGCTCCTTACAGTTTATGATACACTCTATAGCCTTTTAAAACTTGACAACTAATGAACTATTCTCTTCTAAACTTCTTGCTACTCGCGCCATAGCTGTATAAAAGTTTTACAAAATCATAGAAGCAATCGTGGTGAAAGCGTATAAATGCGTATCTATTGTACAAGCAGTAGGCAAGGGAACACGATTTAAAATAATTATTAAATTTTTTTTAAAGCTTTTTAAAACATATGGTGCCTCAAAGGCGTGCAACAAATTAAAACTGAACATTTACAAGGTTGATGTGATATTTTTTTGTCACTGATAAAACTCTTAAAACAGTCAAATTTTCTAGGCTTGGTGGTTGATAATTTGTAATACCAATTTGTCAAACTTTGTGAAGAATCTAGGATGTTATTTCGATAAAAAAAATGCCAATGTCAGCCCAAATGACTAGTGTTGTAAAACAATAGTTTTTACATATGAGAGACATAAACTCATACAATGTGGAGTTTTAGTGACAAAGAATTATATCTTACGATATTTGTAAACTCTTTCGTTTCAAGACGCTTAGATCATTGCAACATTCTCCTTGCTGGCTCGCCTCTAACTTCTACAAATTAATTGCAAAATGTCCAGAACCAAACAGCCAGAAGAGTTTCATGTACAAAAAATATGAGCACATAATGCCAGTTCTTCACTGACCTCACCGGCTACCCATAAGAGAGCGGATTGATTTTAAATGTCTTTGTGTGGTGTTTAAGACCAAGCATGACAATGGCCCATTCTACTTGAGGTACCCTTAAGAATTACCGTACCATTTTAAGTCGCAAACCGCCCATTGAGATCTCAAAGCTGTGAAACATATGTTAACACATGGTGGTAATTTGAAAATATATGAACATGCCTTCTCTGCTTATGGACCTAAACTTTGGAATAACATTGCTGATCATTGCAAAGCTTTCACCTCTTTAAAATCTTTCAAACGCATTATAAAGACCTGCCTTTTTAGAAGGGCATACTACTTGTATTTAATCCTAAAAAGTCTAATTTTAAAAGCCAAACTTTTCTGTAGGTTTTTGGAAGACCCTTTTGATGATTTTAGAATTTCAGTTTAAGCCATACTATGTAAGAAAAATTTGAACCGCTGCGGGTTCGGAAAATGGCTTTACACCCACCCCTCCTCACCAATTTTGGGTTAATAGGTAGGGTAAGGCTTGGTTCTAGCGACATGCACCGAAATCTTGTCATTTTGCGAAAAATCATAAACAATTTTTCTCATTTTTGAGGGTTTGTTTGCCAAAGATCTATACGCTTATCAAAGTATTGACCTAGATTAGGGTCAGAGGGACTCCACTGCGGAGAGGTATTTTTCGGACGTTTGAGAGAGCTATGGCATCATGTCCCATTCAACCGCGAGCCAAGTAGATCTGTCTACCCACCAGCTGCTCTCAGTGATCTATTATAGTATAACTATAATACATCACTGGTTTCTCTAGATATTATCGCAGTACAGCTAATCTATATTCTGCTACATCCCGGTATAAACTAAAATCCAGCTATAGAATCTAGATCTAGATGTATGGAAGCTCGGAAAGTAACAGTAAAATGGAATTACTCAAAAAGTATCGACAAGCGTGAAACTTACACATGAGAAAGATAAACTCATTGGCTACTTTTCTATGCAAATCATCTGTAGATTTGTGCATTTTTGCCACCGTGGAAGAAGCGAGTATATACCCTGTGTAAAAAAGTTTACATCTAGCTTTGAAAACAAAATCACGAGCTTTACCAATGAGTTCATCTTCATCCTCAAACTTTACACTTTCAAGGTGGCGCTTTTGGAGCCCAAATTGATGAAAGTCTGAGGGTGCAAGGTCTGGACTGTGGGGTGGGTGGAGAATAATGTCCCACTTGTAGTGTTCAAGCCAGTCCTTTGTGAGTTTTGCCGTGTGGGGGGTTGCATTGTCGTGCTGAAGGAGAACTCTACTTCACTAGAGTCCAGGTCTTTTGCGCCGAACAGCATGTCTCAGCGGGTCAAGTGTTTCACTATATCGATCAGCATTGACACTCTCCTTTTGGCTGGCAGAATATCTAAAAAGATCATCCCACTTGAGTCCCAAAACACGGTGGCCATTACTTTTGTTGCCGATTACTGGACTTTGAACTTTTTTGTGACAGGAGAGGAAAAGTGCTTTCATGTCATTGAGTCACATTTTGTCTCCGGAGTGCTCAGATGTAACCAAGTTTCATCTCCAGTGATGGGAATGTTAAGAAGCTTGTTCCTGGTACAATGGTCCCCGCCAGGTGCCACATCAACAGTTTCTTCACCTTCTTGTTGACACCGGTGCAGCGGGATTTAGGATCTTCGACTCTCTGGCGCTTAAGCTATTCTGACAACATTTTGGGGACCCATCTGGCATAACAATTTGCGATAGCCAAGATTATCATGAACAATTTTATAAACGTTAGTTTTGGTAATGTCAAGTATATGAGAAATTTCCTTTAGTTTCATTCTTCTGTCGACTTTAATGAGCTCATCAACCCGAGATGTGTTCCAGTCATTGTTTGCTGTGTTCGGCGTTGGTACATCTTGCAAACTTGTTCGGATGTCTTTGAACCAAGAGCACCACCGATAGTGACTTGGGTCATCGATATTGCATGTTCACCTTATTTTCCACTATTTCTCCGTAAATTATGTTGTTCCCTTTACGAACAGAAAACGGGCAGCAGTTCTTGCTCCCAGCTTTGACCGCTCTGCGATGGAAGGCGCCATTTTCAAATCAATGCTGTTTAGCACTGAATCAGATGGTGCTGAAATTTGCACATCAAAATGTACAAAGAGTTTTTTGTATAATAATTATGCTGTTTATCGCTGTTTCAAGAATTGACTAGATCAAAAGTCATGATCGTTTTGCAGTTATATTCCGAACTTCCCTCGCATGTTATCAAGATGAATCTTGCAACAGAAACTCGTGTTTTAGGATTAAAAGAGAAGGTGGGAAATGAAAAAGACAAACAGGGGTGTAAAGACAGAGCGAGAGAGGACTAAAGATAAACACATAAATAGAGAGAGAGAGAAGAGGAGAGATAGAAATAGACTATGATAAAGAGGAGGATCAATTGGTTATGGGGAGAAAAAGTGAAGAGAAGGCGCTGAGAGGAAACTCAAAGAGAGAATATTAGACGCCCAGAAGGTAAGCCTGCGGAAAGAAGACGAACCGATATAAATAATACAATATTATGCCCCCCCCCCCCAACAAAAACAAAACAAAACAAAACAAAAACTTTTTAATTGGAGGCTAGTCCCTTTCTTGGTTCTTTGCTCAAACCAATTCCATTATCTTAACTTAAATTCGCGAAATTGCGGACACTTTATAAGTGGTTTCGTAATAATGTAGTTTTTCGAGTACTTCAACTATGTTTACAAAACTTTTATTCTAATTTCGTAGATCATCAGACATGTGTATAAGTTTCTTAAGTTTCTTTTCATATCTACGCACCTTGTACTATATTTGTCTTTTAACATTTTAATTCAATTTATTTTGTTTTCGTTTAGGTTCAACTAGTCTTTTTATATCGTATATAACAAAATACGCATCCATTTTCGTTATATTTATACACTCATGTTTCATTTCTTGTATTACACCCCTTTTTTAGCTCTTTGAATTTGTCTGTTGAAGTTTGTAATAGATTAGAGCAACATGTACGGTACCAGTATACATAATTGCTGTTAAAAATTCTAAAAAAAAATATGTAAAGTTTTGCACCCTCCGGCTTTTCTTCTTCTTCTTGTCTCTTCTTCTTCTTCTTCTTCTTCTTCTTCTTGTCTTTTCTTCTTCTTCTTCTTCTTTTTCCTCTTCTTCTTCTTCTTCTTCTTCTTCTTCTTCTTCTTCTTCTTCGTCTTCTTCTTCTTCTTCTTCTTCGTAATTTTAACTTTCAAAGGCAATTTTCAACGATAATGTGCCTCGTAGCCAATGCAAATGAGCCATATGCCTCAAATTTTTACAATACAAGGAACTGTTCTTTTGAACAACTCATTTTTTCTGTGTTCCAGTTGTAAAACTCTGCACTACATTTGTAAGAAAGATTTAAGAAATGTTTTTGAATTTAAAGTTTAAACATATATATAGAGAGAAAGAGGAATGAATTTACCTCTAAAAGGCGTATTTTCCGTTCCTACTCATATGTCGTGGTTGCAAAATATATGACTGTCAAGAAGAACCGAGTTGCTTGTATAATTAACGAAATTCGAACAATAAAAAAAAAACAAAACAAAACGAAATAGACACACACAAACACCCCCCCTCCCCCAAGTGCATGTTGTAAACTGTATTATAAAAACAATTTTTCGAGATAGAAAATCGGCCTTTTATATCAAACGTAAAAAACTGGCCAATAAATTACTCACACGTGGGTCATAGTATTGAGTAGAAAAGCTTGGATACATCCAATCGATTCAGAGAGCGCAGAGCGTGCCGGATATGAGGCTATTAACTGTTTCCTTCATATCTTGACTTTCAACACAAAATCTCTGCTGCTGCAGTATGTTGTGGTTTCGGCAGTGGTTTACGGAACCCTCATGTAATTACAGCGCTGATTGCCAACCCATAAAATACATTAAGTGATTATAGGACACAGTAAAAATAATAGGTTATAAGCCTCGAAAGCTTTGGTTCAAATGATCATTTGGACCTACCCTGACTGATATTTCTACGGTGAGTATACGTATTTCTTGATCCTCAGCTGATGGTTTTTAAGCAGCAATGTAGTAATAACTATGCGCCATGCGTTGCAGGGTACATCAACTTGTTTCTATCTTTTTTTAACGGAATCAAAGGTCAGTTTGGCACCAAGCAATGAGATATGTGGTGTACCTCTTTTATCATTCTTTTGTCTTCTACAAGTGACGCAAAGCTCTCAAAAAACTTTCTTTCTCTCTCCCCCCCCCCCTCTCTCTCTGTGTCTCTCTCTGTCTCTCTCTGACTCATTCTCACTCTATTTCACTTCTCTCTTTTTTTCCTCTCTGTCACCCTTATCTTTTCTGTGTATTTCTTCAGCACCTCACCTTTTCTCTGTGTATTTCTTCAGCTCCTCACATCCTCTCTCCTCCTCCACTTTTGGCCTTCCTCCGTCTCCTTCCCACCCTGCTGCTTCTATTAAAACTCATAGTATTACTACTGTTACTACTTCCACTAACACTGCTATAACTTCACCACTAACATGGCTATACCAATGGCAAAAGTAATTTCCATCGCATATCTCCGTCATCGGGAATTCAAGTAGGCTAAATCCTAGACAAATTATTTTTAATAGACACACCAAGATCTCACAGCTAAGAAAAACGCAAGGAAACTTACGTAGACGTTCTTTTCTTTCCTGCTATAAATAGTTAAATAGTTTTCTCTTGGTTTAATACTTTATTGACAACGCCACTGGTAAACTCTTATAGCATTCATTATTTTGAAACCGTTGTTACAACTAGGAAAGTACACACCAAACAAAAAAATGTGAGCGAAAAATAAGAAAGGATCATCAACAAGTTCCAAAAGCAAGACATTGCACTGGAAGCATTTCAGTGTCCTCATAACGCAAAAATAAAAAAGGATAAAATTGACAAAGCAGTAGGTATCTATAGAACATAATCCAGATATGAATACATACAATAATGAGGATACAATCAATTGGCTACGCATAGCCATGACAGACACAATTGGCAAAGGAAAATATTCTCAAGAATGGAAACATGCCAAAATTGTAGTCCACCTTAAACCATGCAAACCGATCGCAGAACCTTTTACTTTTAGACTCATATGTTTTCGATACTTCCTTGGAGATAATAATTCTTACTAGAGCCAAGTATACCAGTACAACAAGCGGGATTCTAGTCAAACGGATACACAACTGATTCAGAACAGGTACCAACGCTGAGGTCACATAATTGAATCAGGTTTCAGAAAGAAACTCAAAACAGTCGCCATCCTGATAGATCTCGCGTAAGCCTATGATACAGCCTACATGCAAGGGCTCATTTTAAAGCTAGTTACTCGTGAAGTAAGTGTATGCATCAAGATCCTGAAAATACTGTTCTATCGACCAACAGTCGAAACCGTATTTTCCTTTTGCGTTACTTGTTAGGGCTGGAAATGTACACGAGAAGGATACAGCTAAAATAAGTAATATTGTAGAGAGAGCAAGTAAGAAAACAAATGCAAAATTTTAGACCTTTAATGAAATCTTCATTATAAATTGAATGTGAAAACTAAAATCAATCATGACTGACTCACACCATCTTCTTTCAACTTAAATCATACAATCAGCAACAAACCACTACACATTATATGCAACAGAGACGAGCACGACAGTTCATTTTTACCAACATCGATCAGACTGCTTTCTATGACTTCATAACTATTTTAACATATTGAGTAACACATTTGTAATTACTGGCTGTTTCTAAATTCTGCACTGTATGTTGTTACTGTTTTTTATACGCTACTGTACAATTATTTTATTATTATGTAGAGTTATATATTTGCGTTTGCTATTCTATTTATTAGTGTGCTTCCATCTTGGAACCATAACAATGAGCCAAAATTGGACAATAAAGTTTATTTCATCTTATCTATCAGTAATGACGCGCACAATGTAGTTGCATCTAGAAATAGGAGGTTAGAAAAGAAAACTTAGGAAAATAAAGAATGGAGTCCCACAAGGCTCAGTTATCGCACTAATGCTGTTCAACATAGCGACACACTTGGGACAGAGTCAACGAAATGAGGTTGCACCGATAATTGAGCCAAGGATTGGACAAGATTATTTGCCATCGAAATCGTTGGGCTTATTAGACGTTCGTATTTTCTATGTGGAAGATTTCAAAATAGCCTGTGAGATTTTGTCTGATTTTTTGTGTATGTTACTCAGAAAGTCCTGGATTTCACAATATGGTGAAGAAAAAAACGGATGTTTTCAAATTGTCTAAGTACCCCCTTAAAAAGATCTAGATTGACCCAACCAATAAATGGTCTTTAAAAGACAGCTCGGTCTGCCAACGCCCCCCCCCCAAAAAAAAAAAAAAAAAAAAAAAAAAGAAAGAGAAACAACATACCACACAGTTCTTCACTGCCCAATAAGTAGACTTAAAGGAATATAATTATGATTCACTAAAGACATTAGAATGGTGATCCTTTCAAGGACTTAAATAAAAGTTTCAATTTGAAGCTATAAACCAGCCATGCAATACTACACATAGGCCTTAGTTATAAGTATACATATACTGACTTCCGAATTTTGAATTATCGTCATAGTACCCTTTACAGGTGTGCATATTTTATTCTGAAGGGAATTTTTCTCGTTTCCAAAGGTTTTAAAGCTTGTTTTACGGGACTGTTTCATGAAGTTTGAAAAATGATCTAAGAGTAGTTCCCCTTGGCCAATGGTGCGTTTTTAGGCTTGGATTCGGCACTGGAGTTATTCCAATAAACTACCTCGCCTACAGAAGAGTTCGTTGGTGATATCACCTTTTGAGTTTTACAAACAAGAGAAGTTAGTCCTGAAACAGTCCCTATTGTCTTGACTCTATGCTTCCGTATTCGTAACATTGTTTCTCAACCCCTGCATGATCTTCCTTGGCCTACTTTGAGTCTCTATCGTTTGTGAATCGTTAAGAGTTGGTTGAAATCTATTTTTTTTTTTAGGTTTGACTTGTGCAGCCATAAAAGTAAAAATGTACAAGTGTTTCAAAAGCCCTTTTTTGAACTCTATGCCTTAGATCCTGTTCATACTCACACATACTTATTTTTAAATCTACTGCCTCTTAAATTTCCATTCTATTGAGTTTGCATTACAAGAATTTTTTTTTGTTTTTTTCCCCCCTGTTTTGTCCTTTTTTTAAATTCTTCTTCACATTAGGTCCATGAAACATTTTTCTTGACGTAAGTACATAATTATTGTAACGTTCAATTTGTTTTAGCTTTACTCTAAGATGTCTGTGCTTTTCCCAATGGATTTTCTTTTTGTATTTTTAGTATGAGAAGGGAATTGACTGATGAACTCTTTTGTGAATGCCAAACTGTAAAGCTGGAGGGCAAATATCTTATCTGGTTCTAAACAAAACAGGACATAATATAAACCCCATTAAGTGTTGAGACTGCTTCTTGTGGAGTTCCAATCTCAAGTGTATAAGGGGAGGCATCCTATTGTTGTTTTTTTAATTCCTCTACGGTTATGCATGTTGTAAACTTTTACAAATGAAAAAAAAAATAATTATCTCAATTACTGAATTTTCCTTTAGAGGAATGAGGGAAAGCGAATGACAATGGGGACTTCGCAAAAGCCAGAATAACTGACAGTTATTTTGGGAATACGCGAGGGTATTTTCATTTGAATTGAAAGAATTGCTTTTACGTAAGGCAATGAGTTTTGTGAGTTATAAAGGCAGTTACCACTCTTTCAAAAAACCCAACAAATAAGCAGTCTGTGTTTTCAATGACCACAAGACAAACAGGAGTGTAGAAAGAGTTGAACCCCCCCCCTCCCCCCTCCCCCTTTTATGTCCTATTTGACTTAATTAATTAAATTTATTTTTTCCTGAAAGATATCAACTAGACGTAAAAATGTTACGTGGATGGTGTAACTAATTTTATGTAAAATTAAAATAAAGTTAAATTAAAAGGGAACAAATAACGCTTTAGCAGAGGTCTAAAAACATAGAAAGGGAAACAATAAAGGAAGAGAGGGGGGGGAGGAGATAATAAAAAGAGACTTCCATGTTTAGCAAACCTTTTGTTTGTTTCCATAATGGTTTCTATGTCGTTTTAGCAGTTACCATTCCTAAGTAATAGTGGAAAAACAATAGACTCAATGTGACGACAAAATCTTTTGAAGCCTAAGGTTGCAAAAATTGTAATATTCGCTTTATACAGAGTATACAGATGGTAATCAGGTCTTCGTTTATCCCAATATATTCGAGTGATTCGAAAATCTCTTTCAATATGTTGGTAATTTTTTTGTAAGAAGGCATCAAGGGGAAAAAACAAGACATGTCACTTTTAGGGGTTACGTTATTAAAATCAATACAATGATATTATTCATGAACTAATTAAATAGTTTGTCCTCTCTATGCTTTAGAATTTAACATTGAAATTCATACATTAATTCTCCTATCTACTCAAAAATACCCCAAAAAAATGAGGCCGAAAAAAATTGTGACATGTCCTGTTTTTCCATTGACACCTTTTTTAATTTGTGGAGCATGTTTGAGGTACTTATTATAACGTAGATATCGTCTTTATTTGTGGCCCGGCCTTTGTTAGACTTGTTGATGTTTTCCAGTGCTTCATTTGGTTTTATGTTATTTGATAAAGGAAGCATTATGGACAACATTGAAAAAGCCATTTCGCCATGAGAAAGATAAATTGTTGAATGCTTAGAACTACATGCAAAGTATTTTAAAAAAAAAACCAAAAGAAACTGAAAATTTATTTACAATAAAATTCATTAGTTTTTTTTTAACCTTTAAATGAATTATAGATTTGTCACTTAAAACGCCAAAAGGTAGATGTTTTAATCTTTTTACAACTGCAAAAACAACTGACACGACTAAGATAGCTCTAAATGAAACTAGTGTGGTTTCTTTCTCGTGAGGAAAGAGGGTCAACATGCAATGGTTTTCTTGAATAGTTGCAATTATCCTCTCAAGACGTGTTTCCTTTGTAGGTCATGTAGGTAGTAGGCTTTAACAAAGAAAAATAATTATTTGGAAGCACGAAATATAAAGCCAACAAACCATACACATAGGTTAACTATTAGGCCTACAAAGAGTTCAAGTTTAAAAAGCGGTAAACAAACACAAGATGTTGTTTGGCTGATGAAGTGTTCTACTTACAAGAGTAAGTTAGTTTATTGTTTTCACCTTCAAGAGTCAACATGATAAATTATCATAAGCAAAACAATAAAAAGTAGAAGAAAAAACAAGACTTAAGCGTTGGCTGACTCTCTGCCAAGAATGGCTACTCTTTTACTCTTGAAACCGCATTCACATATTGGGGAAGAGCGTTCATAACGCAAAACAACTAAGCGACATGGTCATAGCAGAAACTAGATGGGCTGGCCTTTTTTAGATAACATTAATAGAACCAACTCTACAGCTGTCACTTTAATCAAACGGGAGTGTGAGAAAACACTTAACTGTTAGCATAGGGGGCTATCCCGCCTACATCCTAGAAACATTTACATTGTGTGCTTTTAGTGTTTAGATGTGTGTTTGTAGAAATACTGACTTCCACCAACAGTTAACGATTTTTTATGCTATTGTTACAATAATGTAAAACTACAAACAAGAAAACCTGACGTCTGCCTTATAATCAGAGAATTTATTTTTAGCTACATAAAATTTGTCGCGCATTGACCGATTCTTGAATATAAAAAAAATTCATTTTGTAGATCATTTAAATAATAGAGAGCTTAGAACATAGTTGGACGAAATGATTTTTAGGGATTTCATGAACTGCGACCTACTCTTAACCACAGGTTCCATGAGGAAGTAAGGGTACCTGGTTTACGCCTACCGTAACCAAAACAACCCAGAACTCTAATATTAAAATGTAATGAACAGCTTTCGTATAATCCATAATTATAGCATACACGTAGGCTTAAATATTGGTTTGTGGTTAAGAGCTTATTGGCATAACTAAAGGTCGACCAAACAGCTTATGGTATATAATGTTTAACAGAGCTTGCTATTAAAAATAATTGAGGCATGGAAAAGAACGCCTAATTTTCATAGTTCTTTAGTGATTTTCTTATAACGACTAATATAATAAAAAAAAGATCTCTGAATATATCACCTTGGCTATGTTTCTAGCTATTACACATTTCGCCATTAAAAAAATAAAGCGTTATAGTCCTTTCCTACGCTTTTCTCTGGACAAAAAAAATCATTTTAAATAGACGCAGAGGGAAGTTAAGGTAAGAACATGGGGAACAATAACACCATCAACCACAGACTGTCGATTTGTCATTTTTTCCCCAAATGAAAAGTTTACACTTGTAGTCAAGGTTGTTAGATTGAAGTGGAAACAGCTGTAACCTTTATTCTACTATTGCGGTATGAGCTCAAAAGTATAGAATTGTCTCTCCATCTCTGCTGCAGTCTCTATGTCTCCAAATAAGCACCCCCGCAAGACTTAGGGGATTTTAAACTTAAAAAAATTAGCCTCGAGGTGTTTGTTGTTTTTTTTCTTTTGTTTGTTTGTTGTTTTTTTTTTTTTTTGCTTTTTGGACATTTTTTTCAGATTTATTTTAAAAATGACCCGAAGAAGTAGACTATCCTTACTTACAAAGAAGGAGCTGTGGCGAAAATGCAAAGGAATCAGTAATATAGACACTCAGACAAACAGATAGATAGATTAATAGATAGGTAGGTATGTAGATAGATAGATAGATAGATAGACAGACAGACAGAGAGAAAGACAGACAGACAGATAGATAGATGGATAGATAGACCGGACGGCAGACATATCGATTGATAGATATGAAGGTAGCCAGATGGGTAGGTAGGTAGATAGATATATAGACAGACCGATAGAAAGATATTGATAACTTACTGGAAGGGTCTTACCTTACAACGAATTAGTTTCGAGCATGCTGCTATTCTCTTCAGGTAATGATGTAATGGCGGCTTTAACGTTCCTTCTGGTGTTGTGAAATTTTCCAGTAGGTGTTTTTTTTATCAGTGGTTGCATTTTTTAAACTTTTTATTCATTATGTTTGGGCTTGTTCTAGTAGTTTCAATCTTATGTTAAAAACTTGGTATTTTCTTCTTTCCCGTTTCCAAATATGTTCTCTTACTCTTAGTGCTGTGGAGGATCTTTTGTGGTGAAGTGGGAAGCTTTTTAGATGGTTTATATATTGTTTCAAACTTTTTTTTTCTTGGTGACTCGAATGACTACATCTTTTATGCCTTATTCTGTCACATTCCACCTGGTAGATTATACTTTCTTAAGGGCATATGCCTTTAATTGGGCAGTTGTTTTTTTACGCTTTAACTTTTAAATTCCAATAATTTCATTAGGTCAGAGGCCAATTCCCTAACTTACGTCTATCATTATTCAGCCATCAACTACAATCACCAAAAAGACCACATGCCCCTGTGAACATATATTTCCAATTCGTCCCAAAAATTGGACAGAAATTGTGATCCCTTGTCAACACACTGATTAATCCACTGACTTCCATCTACTTCAAAGCACTCTGACAATCGAGGCCTAAGTCATACGATTCGATTTTTAAAGAAAGAAAAAGTTGAATAGCTGATCCGAAGATGGAAAAAGGTTATGGCATACAGGGCTAATAAGTTTTAGCCTGAATACTTGATCACCTTCACTTTCCTTTGAACTAACAATGGGAAATCCTTAAGTCCGATGTAACCCAAAAAACTAGGGCTAAATTTTTACGCAAATAATTGATTTTTAATAGGGTGGGCTTTCAAATTTTTTAAAGGCCCCGAACTTCACTAAAATAATTCAGGATTTGTTCAACAATACCATGAAACAGCTGGACTTTGATGTATGTCAAATTTTTTTAGCTCTTAAATATATACAGCTGCAAAGTTTGTTTTTGTTTTCTTCGCTTCCTTCAACTAGGATTGAATAATTGTGGATATTTTTAATTTGTTTAACATTGATCATACAGCTGTCACTTATTTTTTCGATGTTTTTTTTATTTATTAGTTTTGTGCAGCTTGAGATCCGAAGGGAAGCTTGTGTTCATCACCAAGAAGAATATTTTCCCAATGTTAGTGGTGACAATTTTACTGAACAGTGCATTTGGTATTAGTTTTTCTTTCCCTTCTTCTTTTTTCTTTTTTTTTTTTTTT
>BMAT01007031.1:170331-184552 GCA_019649035.1 Elysia marginata
ATAAGATTGAACTGTTTGTGTTGGTGCTTTCACTACAAAAAAGTGTCCGGGTTTGTGAGTACCGGTACATGGTCATACAGGTTTTTTGACCCGTAATACTGATTTTTTAGCTCAATCATACTGATTTTCCATTTTGAGGAGTGGCAGGTCTGCCTTACAATTTCGACGTAAGACTCATTTGGACTGGTTGCAAGACATATATAAATATGTGAATTATGATTGTTCAAAGTAATCTTATAAATCCTCTAGGATTCAAAGATCCAATTTTCAAATGAAATACATGTACATGTAGACCTGTGTACTTGTAATTTATAAAGGCAACCAAGATGAATCGGGCACAAATCGCTTACATTCATTTTGAGCAAGAGCTCTAAGTTAAAGTATAACATACTTTGCTATGTAGTAAACCATCTTTGTTGTCTTCAAAGTAAACGACAGTGAAATTTTGATAAAGTCAACACCTAGGGAGGGAGAAAATGTGTTGACTTTAAGCATTGCAAAAATATAAAAAAAAATACAAAATGAGACTGCAAAACAGAGTTGACTGTAACTTAAGCAAGAGTTTCCTTTAAAGGTCTTGACTTGAAGTGGATTCCGCTGTACTAACTCAAGACATAGATATAATAATATTTGCACATGTTTCAACTGTTCAAGGGCATAAATACATGTAGTTTGAGAAAATCTTAATAACTCAATATACATCCCAATTCCTACTTGTGCTTGATAAACTCTGGCAGAGAATTGCATTTCATATAGAGCATATGTGAAACAAGTTGCACAATAGTTAGTTCTTTTGATATGAATGTATTGCAAATACTAATATTATAGATTAAAAATAGTAACTACGCACAACCAGAAAATTTCTAACAATTGAAGAAAAATGCAAAAGCCAGATACGCCTGAGATGTGTCACTCCAGTGACTGTATAAAAATATGACTGTGATTGTAAATACATGCGACTGGTACATGATCTCCCCTTCACTGGAATACTCCAAAATGAACTTCAGTAAGTCTGAGAATTCAAAAGTTTTAAATGTGTGACTGCGAAGCTCATTTTCATTTTCTGGCTTTCTTCAATTTGTCTTATACTATAGTACTTTGAAGTTAAACTTAAAGGTTAAAATCTTAAATCGTAGTTAAAAAATTGAGTTTCATAAAAGGTTTTCTACCCCTAGCAATTCCTTTTCCCTATAATCCATAGAAAGACTTATGATAAACAATAGCTAAGAAAAGGAGGTCCAACAGAGTTGCTTTTTAACAATTACAATGCTACCCAGTTGAAACCTCTCTAGTAAAATTAAAGTCTTATGATTTCAAAACGCTCATGTCAAAACTTGAAAATTCTACAGAATGAAGTTGCTTTTCCCTCTTTAGCTTTACTAGATTTGAACTCACAATTGAAAGTTGATGAGGTCCAATTCTCTTAAATCAAAGTTCATATTGAGGCCTAATTTCTTCATAATTATGTTTCCTGGCACTTTCACTTTTTCAAAACCTGTGCAAGGTTAATTAAAAAAGTTACTGAGCAATGTGACCACTCCAAAACCCACTTTAACAAATGTAAAGAATCGTCGAGTTGGTTGGTATATATAGTATACAATGGTAGTGTGAGACTGAGAGATGTTTTTCTTACAGGGCCTACTAGTAATAGAGCAGAAAATACTCTGAATATAATAAACATGCTTCCTTGTGTATATATCTACTTCAAATCCTCTTAATTTGTAGTTTTTGTCCATTCCTAAAGAATCTGAATTATAAGGTTTCCACTGAGTCTGCATGTAGAATCATTCATACCACTCAAATTTGCCGACTTTCTATGCCGTTTGATAACTTTTTCTCGCCTCTCTACCTCTAAAAAAAATATTAGAATACAGGATTAACCCCTTGACTACCCTACCCTGAATCTTTTTCGAGGTCGTCAATTCTTTTTTCTTTAGTCTTACGAACGGTCAAAGGGATTAGCATAAGAAACTTATGGACATGGTGAGTCAAATAGATGATTTCCTTTGCAAAAGAGCACATTTGCAGATATTTTCCCACTTCGCATTTAAAAAAAAAAATTTTTTTTATGGTAGGAGTGGATAACCTACCTGGCAGTCAAGGCTTAAAAAGGGTTCCTCAATGGCTTGGATCAATGGTACAATTTAGTGCCCCAAAACATACTCTACTTTAAGTTTCATCAAAATCCTGTATGACCCTTATAAGAGGATAACTGCTATAATGGTTTGAAAAAAAAAATTGTTTTCAGTACAGTTCCATAGTAAGCCTACATTGTTACTGTACACAAATGATCGATCTCACATGAAGTTGAACACTAAAAAAATACAAAAACGTCTAGAAAAAAACCTAGTAACGGTACAGGTAAGTATGGCCTACATGAACATAGCTGCCCACACTTTTATCAGTTTTCTTTAATTAGGAAAAAATAGGGAAAAAGGTAAAGTAACATTATAGCAAAGCAGACTATCAGTGATTATTAATTGAGAAAAGTACATTATGATAAAATCAAAATAATAACATACCAATAATCCATTTTACTTTGTACTTTGTGGTGTAAAAGCTAAGTACATGTACTACTAGAAAAAAAAATTTCTGAATTTTTATGGAAGTTTTATTTTATGGCTTATGAAATCCTGTGACTCACAAAGTAACTATCAAGATGTGATAGGACAAAATATTTTCGCTTTTTTAACGATCGTTTACATAAATTAAAAGAAGATTAAAGACTCAGGGAGACCAGAGAAAAACTAAGCAAAAAAAAAAAGGCAGGGGAAAACAGTCGAGACATTAAGGAGATTGAAGCTTAATTTGGAATGCAAAAAAGGAGAGATAGAACAATTGGGCCAAAATTAGAGGCAAAGAAAATTAGAAAACAACTTTTTCCTTTATTAAAAGTTTTTTTAACTCAGGCTTGTTAAGGGAAAAAAATAATAAGTGGACTTGTCATTAAATAAATTTGGAGAGAGCGTAGATGATACAATAAGAAATGTAGACTACGGTACACTGTTCTTGAATTGATAGTGGTATCAAGATAAACTTTCCCTATAAACAAATTCTTTAAGTCTAATGATATACAGTGGAATCCACTTAAAGTCAACACCTTTAAGGGAAACTCTTGCTTAAAGTCAACTCTGTTTTGCCATCCCATTTTGTATTTCCTTATATTATTGTAATGGTTACCTTAAGTCAACTTTTGCTTAATTAAAGTCAACTCAACACGATGTGTTGACTTTATCAGGATTCTACTGGGGACTGCAAAACAGAGTTGACTTTCACCAAGAGTTTCCCTTAAAGGTGTTGACTAAGTGGATTTCACTGTACTTTCTTCATGACCCAATGTTTCTCTACTCCAATTTTTACTGAATTAAGCCTGGTTTACAAATACATAACAACTTCAAAACTCTTTCTTTTATAAAAAAAAAATGCTGTTAAGAAATAAACTTGACTGTGCTAGTGCATACCTACAAACCTACAACTCAATTACAGTGAAATCCTGATAAAGTCAACACCTAGGGGCCGAAATAATGAGCTGCCTTTAAGCAAGAGTTGACTATAAGCTTAACAAAAATATAAAGAAATACAAATGGAGACTGCCAAACAGAGTTGACTTTAAGCAAGAGTTTCCTTTAAAGGTGTTTACTTTAAGTGATTCCACTGTACAAGCCTATAGGGCCATAGGGCCTTATGTTAGTTATAGCATCAATTCTTGCAAAAGAAAGTGATTTTTCTAAAAACATTAACTTGAACTACATGATCTAAGAAATAAACAACCCACCAAAATACTGTAAACATGGCAGAAAAAGCTGTCCTCATAAACCCTTTTTATTCTATAATTTATCCGCCTTGAGCTTTCATTGTTTTTTTTTGTTTTTTTTTCAACATGGCACTATAAAAATTTCAATTAAAAAAATGGAAATGCATGCTATGACTAAGTTCTCGCATACAAATTTACATTGACATATACATGTACAAAAAAGCAATGGAAGCACATGAACACACATAAACTAAACAACATTAAAGTAATCTGGATCAAAATAACAAAGGAAAAAAGGAAAAAATAATGGTAAAATGGCATCCCTTATTTTAACAGTAAAATCCGCTTATATTGACATGCTTTCAGAGGTCAACACAATTTAAATGAATAAAATACAAAGGTAAAGAGGAAAAAAATAAGGGAATATCAACAACGCCAATACCATTAAAATAACTAAAGTTCTACTCCTTTGTTTTGTTTTTCAAGGGAGATGACCTGGAGACATTTATTGATTTGTTTTACTGTGTTTGTTAGTTTTTTTCAAATTTTTAATAAAGTCACAACTTATTCGTTCTTTCTTTACTTTACATTTTATTTCTTTTTAATATTATATTAATTCAGCAATCACCATGTCAATAAAGCAAAAAAGGCCCCCCAAAAAAGCCAAACTCTTTAGTAAGATTATAGACTAAAAAAACTCTGTCATTGCCAATAACATTGATATATCAAAATGTCTACAAAGTGGTTGTCAATATATCATTATAAGAGGACTAAACTGTATTACAGTGGAATCCAGTTAAAGGTGTTACAAATTTCACTGTGATTCATCCAAACCTGTAAAATTTTTCCATTGACTTCTCTAAAATTATATTGAATGGATAAGATAGACCTTGGTTTCAAAAACTTTTGACATGGTCATTAGCAGTTTGATTTACACCTACTCAACTGTAATCAAAATAATGTGGAATCCTGATAAAGCCAACACCTTGGGACCGAAAAATGTGTTGACTTTAAGTAAGGGTTGACTATAACCATGACAAAATTATATAAAGAAACAGAAAATAGGACTGCCAAACAGAGTTGACTTTAAGCAAGGTGTTGACTTTAAGTGGATTCATTTGAGTTTAAGAATCAGTACCAACATGTGTACTTTTAATCTAATGCTTTTATCATTCTTAAAAATATTTTAAGGAATTATCTGAGAGGCCATTTTCAAATCAAACCTGACCTGCTACGTCTAAAATCAAATTAAATAAACAATTGAACTGAGTTAGCATCTATAGGACTTTAAAAACTTGGGACGTTTTAAGGACAAGAGACTAGTTTCAATAGAAATGCAAAATTTAGTCAGAATATTAGTTACATAGTATAATGGGCTGAAGCCATTACTGCTAAAAATCTGTTGATTCCATTAAAAAAATCTTTTATCAGAATACACAATGAATAAAAAATATCTAATATAAATAATATTACATCTTCAAAAAAAACTTTTATCACAATATAATAATGACACATAAATAAAACTTTTTACCCGCATTATAATAGTGTTAAATAATTACAAGGTAGACCAATGTCTGGTGCTCTGGGAAAGCCTTTCACCTGAGTCAAATTTTATATTCACGTAATTGACGTTTCTGACAGAACAATGCTTCCTAAACACTTTTCTTCTTATTTGAATTGAGGTCAATATCTTAAACAGTTCTTTATAATAACTTTTTAAGAAGATAGCCTAAGAAAGTCAGGAATTACAGAAAACCATGCTTCAAGTTTATAGATTATGTTTTACCAAGCAGTGGTTGTGACAATATAAAACTACTAGCACTTTGCAACTTGAACTTCATCATCAAAATCTTTCTCAGTTGACTTATAAACAGTTGTACAGGTACTTATAATGCTTATCTAAAAGCTCATGATTTTGATTGAATAAAGACTAAGCATAAATCAGATAGCGTCCCTTAATTAAAGGCCAGTATCTATTAACTGCTATGTCTCGCCAAAAGGGTGAATGGGTCAGAAGTCGGGAATTATGCTTGAGTAATTGCCTTAAATAGTCTACTTCCTTTGTTTTTCTCGATATTTTAAATCAACAAAAGTTTAAATATTATTTCACAAAAATCTGATAATTTAATGAAACTTTTAATATTTAAAAGCTCAGAAAAATGCATTTCTCAAACAAGCTACGCGATTGAATTGAATGTCAAATATGCAATATGCTGGCTCATTCACCCTGTTTGCTAACATATGCATCAAGAGAAGGGTTTTCCTGGAGAACCATATAAATAAGAAGTTTCAATATTCATTCACAATAAATTGAACTAAATTAACTAATCATATTGTCAGGTCAAATTAAGTTAGTCAATTTCAATTTTCTGGGTTGTGCAGAAACCATTAAAAAAGTAACTTTCACAGTTAATAAGACAAGGAAAGGAAAAATAAACAGAGCATTTTTGACTAACGCAGATATTGCATATGGAAATTTGGGTACATCAAAATTGATACAATAAAACATTAAACAATGTAGTTTTTCTGAAATATAGGGCAGACATAGTGTGGTCTTTTTTTATCAAGAACAAAAAACCCCCCACACATTTAACTTTTAAAAGCTCAGGAGTCTTAAAATGACTAGCGCTTCACAATGAACCTGTCATGTGTTTTTTAAGATGACTGCTAAGTTTAAACACACCATTTGTTTTGTATTTGCGGCAGACTTTACAATAATGCTCATCCGTCTCATCGACAGATGTGAATTTCTCAGCATGCTTGACAAGGAACATGGTAACTTCCCGGTGTTGACGTAACATAGCTTTCTGGCGCTCGGCTGCAGTCATCTGGCTGCTGTCTATCTCTTCAGGAAGAAGATCAGACTCACTCTCTGAGCTGTAGTGAACATCGTCAAAATCTTGTATAGTTTCTACTTGGGATGCTGTTGTATTACTGCAAGATGTGGGAGCTACCTGTTTCCTAGTCCCTTTATTTGTTGAATCACTTGTTGAAGTATCCTCTTCAGAATCAGATGAATCAAATTTCGACACAAGGCTTTCTAGTTCTAGTATGCTCATTTCATTCTCTGGAGCATTGCAGGGTTCTTTTCTTTCCCTTTTTTTGTCAGGATACGCACACCCATCATTGTCTGTAGAGATAGATGAAGGAGTCACCTGTTTTGCTGTCACTTTGTTTGTTAAATTACTTTTTGAAGTTTTCTCGCAAGGTTCTTTTCTTTCCCTTTTTTTCTCAGGATACATGTATGTGCTCCCATCAGTGGCCGTAGAGATGGATGTAGGAGCTGCCTGTTTCACAATCCCTTTTGTTGTTAAATCACTCTTTGAAGTTTCCTCGCAAGGTTCTTTTCTTTCACTTTTTATCTCAAAATACACACACCTATCATTGTCCGTAGAGATAGATGTGGGAGCTACCTGTTTTGCTGTCCCTTTACTTGTTATATCACTTGTTGAAGTATCCTCTTCAGTATCAGATGAATCAAATTTTGACACATGGCTTTCTAGTTCTAGTATGCTCTTTTCATTCTCTGGAGCATCGCAACGTTCTTTTCTTTCCCTTTTTTTCTCAGGATAAGCATACTTATCATTGCATTCAGTGCCAGTTTCAGAAATTTCATCATTAGGCTCATTAACAAAGTCTGACTTCAATTCTGCAGAATTTTTATGAGTTCTTTTCTTGAGTTTAATAGAATTTAATTTAGACTTCCTGTAGATCCTCTTTCCTCTGCCAAACGTACTGAGCTTGACATTTTTGCGAAAATTTGAGACTAGATCAGAGTTGCTGTTAAGGGTAGAAACAACGGATGAGCTGTCACTAGAGTCAGCATCATGCGTCCGAACATCTTTGAATTTGATTGTGGATTGCCTTTGGCTTTCTTTGCCATGATATTTTTTCTTATTTCCGGTTAGATTTAGATAAAACTTAAAGCAACTCATGTTAAGAGATGTTTGTGCTGATGGCGCTGGACAGTTGTCCTTAATCTGCATCTTAATAGGATTATCTCCGCTGAGTGACTCCGCAATGTTTGCAACTGAGCTTTGTTTTTTAGCAAAAGAAAAGGGAATTGATGCATCTACCATATTTGACCTGGCTGAACTATCTTTAGCACAAGGGAGAACAGTGACAGAACCCGGTGGTGGCAGATTAAGTCTAAAGATGGATACACTGCAAGGTCTTAAGGCGTCTCTGAATGAACTTTGGTCCCCATCAAAGGACAGATTTCCATGGCCAACTTTGTCTTTGTGCAAGCCAGAAAAGGTTTCAAGATTTATTGTAGGCTGAGAAAATACTCTACTTGAAGGCATAGAGAACTCATTTGATTTGCTCAAATCCACATCTATCACACCTGCCATTTGTACTTCTGTTTTATGATCCTGACCAGATTTAATATCACAGTAAGGGAGTTTTATTGTTGTTATCTTGGGCTTTAGTTGACTCACCTTGTGACAGGATAAAGAAACTGATGATAGTGGCCATGTGTTTGACCCTGAGCATGATGCTGATAACGATGGAGAAACATCACCAAGCAGGCCTTGCCCAGGTGGCATCTTTTCTACTCCAGAAAAAGATTGCTTTGTTAATGAATGGCTTGGAGGCATTGCACCACCAGAAAAAGAAAGCGACAACCCTGCTGATGACGATTTGGCAACTCTTTGAATTTGAGACTTGTTTTCCATTCTAATTTGTGACATGGTGTTAGGCAATTTAGGAAGAATCTTTGGAGTACTAGTCCTGAGCTTGTTCCCGGTACTTAATTTACTTACAGGAACAGCAATGGCAATCGATCCTGGCTGTGCAACTTCTTGCCCTGTTAGAGAGGTGTACTTCTTCAATTCAGAGGGATCATCCATTATTTTAGTCAGGTCCTGCTTGGAGAGAGGCCCTAAAAACTTTATTTGGTTTGCAGTCTTAGATGTATCATCAAAACTAGTGGATGCAGATGATGCTAGTAAACTACCTAGATCTCCCATGCTTGATTTGGGAAAAATAACACTGCTGTCTAATTTCTGAGGTTCGCGCAACAATCCTGTCGATGGATCATAGAGACTAGAGAGTGTGGATATAGGTGACGCCTTCTGTTTGCCAAGACTGGCAGTGGAAGTGGGGGCAGTGCCTGCCTTTGACTGATTCAGAACTCCTGTTAAGGGGTTGTAGCTAGTCAGCCATTGGTTTGATTTCACAACCTTTGGGTCATTGAAGGCCAATGAAGTATCAGCACCAGTTGTTTGCGTAAGATCAACAAGGAGCAGTTTGGGCATGTCTGTGTTTTCAGTGCTATTGGCCGAGGTTGAAGTGGGATTTTCAAAATGTACACGAACAGCTGATGAAGATTTTGTAGGTTCTGTCGATGCCACAGTGTCAGCAATTGCTGATTTATTGCCTGCTGGATGTTTTGTTGATGACGACACCGCACTTTTAACATTTATTACCTGAGTGGTACAAGGTGATGTCATAGTTGGTAGCTTCGAAATGGAAACCGCAACTGTTGAGGGTAGTGTTGCAGCTGTAATTGATGTTGATAAACACAGAGCTGTTTTTGTGGAAGCTTTTGTTGATGGAATAATGGCTTCTGATGCTGAGGAGTTGTTAGTAGACACCATGGCAGTTGTTGGGACAGTACTAAGCCGTTTATTGTCAAACATTGGCACACGTGGTTTTATATAACTATGAATTTTCCACCACCTCTTCTTTCTGCTCCGATAAACTTTGCGAATTTTCCATTTAGTATTTGGAGTTAAATGCCGTGTCAATTTGCCAGTCTCTTCAGGCTCATGCTCAGTGTTGACTTCTCGGGACAACTCTGCAACGTTCCTATGAAATTCTCCAATGCTAGTTTTTTCTCTACCCTTCTTTGACTCAATAAGAAGCTGCTGCGCATATTTGTCATCATTTAGATTCATTTTTGTATATTCCTGGAGGCTTGATATGAACTTCATGTTGGTACCTTTTTCATTTTTATGTGGCTTTTCAGCTTCCAATGACAATTCAGCTCCATGAACAGAAGTTTTCTCTCCAACACTACTCACAGTCACAGGTATGTTGTTACTTGCTCCATCATGTGCCTCAGACGCCATAACATTATCTTTTCCTGTTATACCAGAAGACACTTGTCCTTGATTTACAGGGTGACCAACAAAAACCAAAGGGTTGATATTTTGCTGATTTATAGCTCCGAAATTCAACAAAGTAGGTGGCTGCACGTGTGTAGCAGCAGCAGCAGCAGCAAAAGAGTCATTATTAGTTGACAGGAACTTGGGTACACCATTGGCTCCTACTGCCGCAACTGGAAACTGCAAAGGAGCCAGTGCACTTGAAGGAAGAGGGGAAGTGCCTCCAACCATGACAGGTGAAAACTGTGGAACCACACTTTGATTTGCAGGTATATTTTGTAACCAGGTGTTGTGGCAATTTGCCATTGAAGGGAACTGAAGTTGAGGGGCCAGCATGGGTGCTCCGAGAGGACATGCCTGTGGCAGATAAACCAAGCCAGGTGCTCCTGGAACCGATGCAGACACAGATTGACTGGTTTTGACTTGAAACGCTGGCGCCTGAGCTGAATTAAGTTGGTTGGGGTTAACGCTGAGACTGCAGCCCTGTGGCGACTTTGCACTAATATTCGTTGGTATTGATGGAGTTTGAGTTGCAGTGATGAGCTGAGGAATTTCTGGGGTACCAATGGTATCAACAGCCTTCTTGTCAACAATGTTATGGATTCTCGAGTGTTTCATGCCAAGTCGGTACTTACGCCTGAGTGTAGTATCTTGCCGCCTTCGGCGTCCTCTTTGAGCTGTGCTAAGCAAATTTTTCTCTGCACCATTTTTAACATAAGTTACAGAGTCGTCTCCTTTTTGGGATGTTTTACTCGGAGAAACTCTTTCAGAAACTTCAACTGCAGATATGGCAGGTTGTGCTGAATCATTTGAAGATTGACCAATACCAGCTAAACCACCGCTGGTGACATTTTCTGCTTTTTTGTTACAATTTACTTGCATCAGATGAGAACCATCTGAGGCCGGGGATACTTTTTCACAGTTTCTGTAAACTTTAGGCATAGACTGTGTAGACATCGCAGATTGGGTTTTATTTGGTGTTGTAAAGGGTGTATTGATGGCCGAAGTTGTGACTGTGGCAGGACCAAGCAGTCCAGATGGCGCGTCAATTCCCACAGAATAAGGAGCATGTAAAACACTGTCACCATTCGTAGAACCGGCTGATCCACCTGAAGAGCTTGATGGCATCATGATGTCTATGATCTGGTTTCCCACCAGGACTTTTTGCAAACCTCCAGCAGACAGAACTGAAGGCGCTGACGCAAAATTGGCAAGAGGCAATCCATTGTGTAAAACAGGTATCTGGTTTGGGTAAATCTGGCTTACGTTCAGGTTTAGGGTCGGAAATTGCTGTATGGCATTTGGGGCAATAATAGAAGAAAATGTTCTGTTTGCTAGAGAAACTGAGTTTTGAGGCGTTTGCATCATATTATTTTGAAGACTGCAGGTCAGCGGACTTGCAAGAAAGGGCTGTGCCAGTGGGTAAATGTGATTAGTCAGGCCTGACACCTGTGGAACTAAATTTAACCCTAAAGAAAATGTAGAAGGTCCAAGCGCATTCTGTCCTGGACCGTATATTTGGCTCAAAGTTGAAGTAGAATTTGGGCTCTTAAGTGCCATTGTTGTGCTGTTCTCATTGACAGTTACCTTTCCATTCAGCATTGCCTGCGGCATTCTGTCCTTCTTGTCCATTGTTGAAACTGATAAGGAACTTATGTCATGTCTCTTAAAGAGATTATCTTTAAATAAATTGGTCCCTGTCGGTTTGGGGAGTAAAGGTATATGACACCTGCGGCCTGTAAATATTGTTTTTTTAACTCTACCTCGACTGCTACTTGCTCCCCTGCGATTTCCCCTTCCACCTCTCCCTCTGCCCCTACCTCTCCCTCTGCCCCTACCTCTTCCTCTTCCTCTTCCACGTTGAATCCCTTTGTTGAGAGATTCTAAACTCATATCTACACCTTCTGGCAATGGGTATCTGTTTGCAGCATCCTGAGAAACTTTCGACATTCCTTTTGCTTCTTTCGTCTCTTCATCTCCGTCACTAGATATCAACTCTGGTTCCGTTTCTTTCTTAACAGGTAGGAACTGCTCTCCCTTGTGGGTGAAAGCCGATTCACTGTAGCTAGCCATCATGACCTTAATATCCGAATCATTGTCAGTGTCTTTGTGGAGCTCCAATTCCCATTTTGTGTCTTCATCCTCTGTAGCATGGGCTTTATAGAAATTCTCAGAGATATCTGAGGGCTCGGTCTTCATCACTGTTAGATCGATGGGTGGTCCTGGACATGGCATGTGGTTATGATAAGCTGATTTCGTGCCAAATGTCACTGTGCAGTCGGAGCATCTGACCATGGAGTTTCCTAAACAGAGAGAAAAAAGCTCCATAAAGCAATCTCTTTAGGTAAATTGAAAAAAGTAATACTAAAAACTAGGCCCTTCACCTACCAGTCACAAAAAAAAATTAAATAATTGTGTGGATGGGCTAAGCTATATCCCTATAGAAGAAAAATACATAGTGCTCAATATCAAGCTAGATTGAGACTATAGAGAGAAAATGTTTAAAAGTAATTTGAAGCAATAATTGATTACATAGGATGTGGCCATCGACAATTTTTTGTTCTAGAGTTGACTTCATTCCTAGATTATTTCTACCTCACCCAAAAAAAATATCACATTGTCATTTTGGATTTCTTCTCGAATGAAGAAAAGTAAAAAATTTATTAAAATTAAAAGTCCCTCTCACATACACTGATACAGTGGATACCTGATAGTTCAAATCCCATGGGAATGAATTAACTTGGCATTAGGAGAATTCAAATTACAGTCAACTTTACTTGAGTTGACTTTGCAGGAGTCGATTTACGCTTGATTGGATCTTAAACTACCTAGAACATTACCTTGCATAATTGCATTTAGACTACAAAAAAGAAACTGATAAGTCAACACCATTTAACTGTAATAAAGGTCAAGTAGATCCTTTTAAACACTCCTGCCCCATTTCCCTGTGTATTCAATTTATTGTAAATCTTTATGGAAAAGTCAATCTTTACTTTCCTCGTATAATAAATTATTAAAAGAGCCTTTCGGTCGTGTTTTGAATAATGTGATTATTCACAAAGAGTGACATATAACACAAGCTTTCATTTACACAGCACCATTGTGCTGCCTCCTTGCGTTGTCCCCTACACGAATCGACACACTCTCGTCACAGTCATAGGTCTTAGAAAGGGCTAAAGCCACTTTGGCTAGGTAAACCTTTATCCTTTTATGGTCAGGGATGGGCTAGCCGATGGGTGGACCTAACCTACACTACTCACGCAAAGTGTGTCTGCCTCCTCACCCCTGTTCGTGCAAACCCTCCCCCTCCCCCTCGCCCAGTTTTGTACTATCAATAAAGTAAACAAAGCCTTGTTTTCGTAAGACTAGGCCTAGATCTATTCTACCTTCTATGTTTCCTTGACAGACTCACACGAATCTATCATTTATCAGTTTCTCACAAAGTCTTACAGTTCACAGTTACTGTTGATCAATGAAACACCAAGCTATAGTCTACATTTATCTCTGCACTAAAACACTCAGAACAGCCAAATCGTAAAATGTTTTTACTTCTTTACAAATTACAAATACAAGTTCAGTTGAAGCCACTTCGCGATAGATAGTATCAGGGTAAGTTAACATTGTAATGATAATTGTCAAACCTACTTTTAAACCTTTTAATGCTTTGTTTTCCTTTCCAGCCCCCCCCCCCCCCCCCCCTAAATGAACCCTTGATGGTTAAGTGCTTGTATGGGTAAATTGATGTTGATCTTAGTCCCTTCAAGTAACATTGACTTGTAAGTGAGTATGCCACTGTATACACATGGAATCAAGAGTTTTTAACTCAGACTATTATAAACAACTTCATTTGCATCCAGGGCTCTTCCGCATACAATAATTCTAAGAGGCATTTCGTTTCATCTCTATACATCAAAATTTTTGGATAACACCTTTATTCAGCGACTGTTTATCATTAGCCATACATCATGTTTTAAACAAGGGAAACTGGTAGGGAACAGAACAAAAATCATTTACAACTCTCTATATAATAATAAACTTAAGAGATTAAAAACCAAATCAACTTCGTGAATTTAAATCTAAAAAAGCCAATGAGTAAAAACAAACCTCACACTCATAAAATCTTATAAATAAACAAGAAATTTGACTTTTGGTTTGGAATGTTTCAATTGTATCATAATTCACATTAAAGAAAAGCAGTTGCTAATTTTTTTTTCTTTGTGTTATAACCATTTCTCTTTCTCTACTCCTTTTTCATCAATATATAGAATTTAGAAGTCCTAGTTTTATATTTTAATCACGGCGACGAAAAGGGCCAGAATTTTGGACTTTTAGTTTTTTCTTTGATCTGCCTGGGCTG
>BMAT01007031.1:214946-225339 GCA_019649035.1 Elysia marginata
ATGAGTCTGTTAAGACTAGCTCTTAGTCTAAATATGATGGCTTGGTCATGTCTGAGCAGACTGTAGATAGGGTCCTTGGGCCTATGCTGAGGACGTTATACTCTCCATCTCTTGTTTATGACAGCTTGTATGAAGGACTTGCCTCTTCGTAAGTAAATTCGTAATCGGCAGATTCCATGTTGGATCCTTTATTACTAGCTCATCTGCAGCATCATTTCCAAATTAGTCGCAATGACCAGGTATCAGTTGTATAAACATCTCGTGAGTTTACAGATTTTGGGAAATGAGAGCTGATTGAAGCACAATCTTTGCATCTGATAATAGGAAGTCCTTAGAGTTTCAGATATCTGTTATGTTTGAGAGTACCAATGCAGCTATTTGTAAGGCTTCAGCTTCTGCTTTGTAGTTGGATGATGAGAGGCTGTGGGAATGGATGTCTTCTGGGTTTCTCGATCTGGCCATCCACTGAAGGCATGTGTACGTTGTACTATACTTTCACCACCATAGTGATAGCCTCCTTTGTTGATCCGTCAATTTACACTCTCGCCCATTCATCTGCTGGGTAGGTGTTTTGCAAGAGGTCTTGTGTCATGCTATGGAGATAATTTTATGGCGGAAATCCTTTCTCTGTAGGCCGTCGATTTGAGATCTGATCAAGGGAAACTCGCGACGTTTCCATGGAGGGTATGCATTTGTGACTTCCATTTCATCGCTTGGTTCCAAGTTGGTAATGTCTCAAGATTTTACAAGCTTCATTCAGGCAGTTGGTGAGAAGCTGCTTCGTTTTGAGTCTTAGTTTTCCTTACTGTTGTTTTGTGCAATTACTACTACTTCTTCTAGGTCACTGGCTAAAATCGAATCTTATCGGGTGGTCTATTAGTGCTAGATCTCTATTAAGTTGTACAGGAAGAGTGGTTTTTTTTTTTGTCTTCCCCTTAACTTGCTGTCCCAATCGGTGAAAAGAGCTCATGTTGATTGACTGGAAGGGGTTAAATCATTTTTTTTAAAAATTACGTAGTAGTTTTTCCCTGTTCCCCTACGCTCATGTCGAGTATGGGACTACCTTTACCTCTACCTTTAGTATGTGTACAAACAAACCCCCAGAAAACATGCGATATTTTGAGCTATGGTAGCTCTTCATTTCAACTTCAACAAAAATCCGTTGTGATTTTCATTCTATACTTTAGGTTTCGGATTTTTGGCTCTTTTGCTGAAATGAATTTTTGTTTCGTCTATAAGGAGCTGCCAAAGGTGCTGTTAAAAGTTGATTTTTTTACCTGAGGCTTGTAAGAACCATTAAGCTGAACGGAACCCACCATGGAGAGTTTCAATCCAAAAAAAGGGTAAAAAAGAACTTCTAATGAGAGGAGGCCAATTTTAGGTTGCTAAGCAGTTCATCCAGCAACTTGCGGCCGACACTCTGATTGTAAATGAAGAAAATTCCTGAATTCTGCTAAAGGAGACATGTTCTGGGACCGCCTTCTGCCTCTAGAAGAAACTGCGGATCTAGTGTATCCAGCTGCTTTCAAAATAAAATTCAATACATATTCTTGCAAATTTATTAAAAGTGAAATTAGTAATAATGTAAAAATTACAAGCTTTTCAGCCTAGGCATTGACCCCTTTAATATATTTTGTTTATTTGTTTTTGTTTTCCATCTTAGTACATCCATGTCAATGAAATTATCAGGTTGGAGTAAAAGGCAAGGGTCGTATCTTTCTTTTTTGTTGTTGTTGTTTTCTTGTCATACGCTTTGATCCCTCCGCCATATAGCTAAAAATAATACATTATGAGTATATAAATAAATTATTTGAAAAATAATATGCAATTACCAGTTTATAAAAAATTCCCTAATGTCTGAATGAACCGACTCTGAATCAATGGTGCGTGATTAGGTAAACACAGGCCGAGGTCGTGGTCTGTCGCCGACAACTCCAGTGTTTATTTACACGCCGTGAAGCGGTCCGAAACGCAGGTTTTATTGATGACCTTCCGTCACGCATTCTTGATGCACAGACTACAGTAACTGACTGTGTATCTGGGTCTGTCTAGTCATGACCCAGTGCATCTCCGAGGTCACTCGGTTACGGTCAGGCTGTCTCATGGTCAGTTGCATGATGACCTGTGGGCAGTGTATTTGAGGGGTCAAGCCTGGGAGTAACAAGACTGGCAGGCAGTCGGAAAAAATATCATTGCTCTTCAAGTTATCAGTTGGTTGGCTGGTTGTTTAAATATTAACGTCCCAGTCAACTTCGGATTATATCAGAGACGGCGCTGTGGACAATTGAAAGCGTGCTGCCACACCATGATGTAAGGAGCGCTTGCATATACCACACCCAGTAACATTATCCTGACACCGGGCCGACCAGACTCTAATTCTCGGGCAAATTAACAACTTTAACTTCGATGAAAAGAAGCCTCAGACAACGACAGTGAGGGCGGATAACTAAAAAAAAACAACAAAAAACATTGTACTGTAGGCCTTTCTTTAAAAGGTACACTGAATCATTATAAAATGAACTTCATAGAAATAAAAACCTTGTAGGAATTTCCAAAACTACTAATAGATCCTGTAAAGATTCCTACAAAAGGGGCTGAAAAAAAGTATGATCGAACTGAAGCACAACTATCTAGGCAGGTAAATGGGTCTACGTGGGCAAATTTTATGCTAAGAAAGAGAGCGGGAGGAGGCGAAACCATCATGGAGCAAAAAGAAGAGAGCTTGGGGGAGGAAAAGACAAAGGAGAACTTACAAAAAGGCTGGTACATTGTTTTGCACCGAATTTCATCTATGTTCAAACAAGAACCATGTACCCAGAGAGGGAGGGTCTAACGAGGAGATAAATTAAATAATATTGAAGGTGGTTTACAGAGCCTTAGCACACAACAATCAAATTCTAGTTGAGTCAATTTTTGCTGCATGACATTGTTTCATTTTTAGCTCGTTTCAAATGGCGCGTATCCCGCACGTAAAAATACGGGCCGGCTCTGGGCCAGTGGTCCGTTTTTGCTTTAACATGGTCCGTTCCCACGGGAAACGGTGCAGGTAACATATAGAGACAGAATTGTTCTCAGTTTCCGGTGCAGAGACGGTCCAAAGACGGTCCGGAGTTTTCCGTACTGGATACGCGCGTCATGTGAGACGAGCTTTATTTAAGAGCCATTTATACAGAGCGCGAACAAAAAACGCTTTTTTTTCGTCCTGAAATGGTTTAGTTATGTTATACAGGAATCGTCCCGATAGAGTGCGAGCGCGAATGCGAACAAGTATCCGTTCGCGCGATCGACCGCTGAGATTGCCACCAGGGCGAATTTTTCAGATCGCCTCAGCGGCCTTTTTGTAGCAATCAATCAGGTAGTACCAACTCTCTTGCATCATTTGCAGAAAAAGAATATTCACAGGTAGAGTCAGACAAGGACGAGATTTTATTATACAGAAAATTTTTTAAATAAACGAATACATTGCTTGGTATATAATCGCACTAGAATGAACTAGGGAATATGATTGTGAATTGAAAATTTGAAAAAAAATCGACTTAAGAAAACAAAAAAATACTCTTTGTTTCAAAAGCTGGACGGTTTTCTGCGCTCGTGTGCGCGCCCTATTTGAATGACTAACTGTTAAAAAGTCGCGTTCACGTTGGCCGCGTTCGCGGTGGCGCTTTGTATAAATGGACCGTAAGGGTTTAGTTTACCAGCTGGAGTTATATATTTTATGTCTTAAAAGGTCTGAAGGAGAACAATATTTTTGTTTACTTGAAGAGAATTCTCACGCTTTAGCGTTTATCTGCTTTGCTATTTACTATTTCATATTTACCAAAACAACTGTGTTGGTAATTATGTGAGAACACATACTGGATTGGGGGGAGGAGGGGGGGGGGCTTACAGAAAAAGAGAAAAGAAATGCAGGGAGGAATTTTTTTTTTATCTTATATTTACTTTCTGCTCTTTATTTTCATATTTTTAAAAACAATTTTTATTATAAGAATCTACAAACTTTAGTTTCATCTCTCATTTCCTTAAATCTGTCAGCTCAAGAGGTAGTTTTATAATGGACACCTGGCCTTTGCGACCTATTCGGAAATGATGCTGCAGATGAGCTAGCAAAACCAAGATCCAACATGGAACAAGTCCAACGCGATCTATAGTGGGGGCCAAAGCATCCAGATGTAAATAAGCTTCTGTAAAAGTCCTACATTGACCTATCCTATAAGTGTTTCAAAGTGAGTTAGAACAATAGTAAACCGAAATAAACTCAGTGTGTTGAGGGCCGGCCCAGAACACATTAAATGTTTTCAAATCTCACTTGATCTAACTTACTTTAAAATATATAAGTTATAGGTCAGTTTTCCAGTTTTGAAAGAACTTGTTTACATTTGGGTGGTTTGGCCCCCACTATAGATCGCGTTGAACAAGTCCATTACGGATTTACACATCAAGGGGGAAAATCCCCCATACAAGCTGTCAACAACAACAGATGGAGAGAATGAGCACAGCATCCCCAGATAGGTCCAAGGATCCCATCTACAGTCTACCCAGACATGACCATGTCATCATATCCAGGCTAAGAACTGGTCACAGCAAACTGAGACACGACATGTACAGTCGCCTGAAGGTAGGCGACTCTTCGGGATGTCCCTGTGAAGCACCTCGCCAGGACGCAAGCCACATCCGGCTGGACTGCGCTCTGCTTAGAGAGACAGCGGACCGGATGTAGAGAGGCTGGTATCCTTTGTTGCTTAAGCTGCACGGATCATGACTGAATCTGGAGACGACTGCCGCCTACATTAGAACAGCCATCCTTGAAGTCTGACAGTACGAGCGAAGAAGAAGATTATAAAAATAAGTAATACATGATAATTAGAATATATAAAATTATATATAAGATGTCAATAAATTATACACTGTCCATAAATATTTTCCCATTGGGATAAATAAATAATTATCCTATTTCTTGTTTTGTTTTTTTTCTTTTCAGAATACCTTGTTTTCCCGTTATTTTGTCTGTCAGAATGTTTCTTTATGTGTTTTCTAACGTGTTTGGCTATCTCTGCCCCCTCCCTTCTTTTATGTCTCTGTCGATGACTCTCTGTCTTTCTGCCTTTCTCTCTCTATATATATACACTATATATAAAAAAGGTCTCCCCATACAAGAAGTTTCTACAACTAAATTTTTGGGACTCTCAGTGGATAACGATTTAACTTGGTCCAGTCACATCAAAACAATTTTCTCCAGTATTGCTAAAGCGACCCATCATTTGGCAAGGATTAAAAACTTCATTAATGAGGACTGCGGGAAAAGTTTCTATTATGCTTTTATTCATAGCAAATTAGAATATGAACTAATGTTATATGGAGGTACTTCTCAAAATCAATTGAGAATTTTAAACTCTATCCAAAAAAGAGCTGTTAGACTCGTTGATAAAAATTGTTCACATCATACCTCTGATGCCTTTCTAAGACTCAACATTTTGCGACTATCGTCTTTGAGAAAATTTCAACTTGCTATGTTGATCTGCAAAGCTATGCATAAGAAGGTTCCTAATCATATTAATAACTTATTTTCACCATGCTCCAATAACACGAAACGGTTTATTTTACCCTTACCTAGGGTTGATATTTTCAAGAGTCAAAGCGTTTGTTTCAATGCTATTTCTTTTTGGAACACTCTACCTTCTAGTATAAGACAACACTCCGTATCGTTGTCAAAATTTCGTTCGAATTTAAGGTCGCACTTGTTGAATTATATCAATTCCTAATTGTAGTTTAGAATGAGTCACATCTCATAGGCGTGAATATGATAAAATAGCAATAATTATGGAGTGAAAGGTCACAATTGGAAGTAACAGATCGCTATCTTACATCTGTTGCTATACTTCAATTTCCATGGACATCGTAATGTCATTTGATCATACTTCCTCCTATTAAGCCTGTGGGGATTGGTGTCTATTGTGTTTTTTTTAGCTTTTTTTTTTAGAATTTGCAATTATCATCGGGTCGTAATTAATTGTTCTTCTTATTATTATCATAATATTTACTATGTTTGATATTATTAGATTATGTGTTGATTTTTAATGATGTTTTTATATCAATTACTACATTTTTTTTTCTATCTTTCTTGTTCTCAACACCATCATCATCACCCTGTCGTCATCATTTCTTTTGAATGTTTTTTTTAATTTTTTTCTATATTTCATTATCACTTTCACCATCTTTAACATCATCTTTATTTCTCATCATCATCATCATCATCATCATCATCTCTGGTCATCATCAACATCAACAACGACATCATCATCGTCATCATCATTATCTCTCACCGCTAGATGAGTTTATTATTACTACTTATGTTACTAAATATGTTACTTTTTCTGAATGTTCACATCATGCTATCAAAATATTTTTAACTGTGCTTAGCTTACAATTGCTTTTCAATTTATATAGCTCCTTTGATTGTTTCAAGATATTTCATCACGGTATGTAATATTATCATGTTTCTATTTAACGGCCAAATAAAAAGGCACTGTGCCTAATTTGCTACCGTTGTAAAATAAAATAAAATTCAATTCAATTCAATTCAATTCTCTCTCTCTCTCTCTCTCTCTCTCTCTCTCTCTCTTACGCCTGACTCTCTTGTTCTGTTTCTGTCTCTGTCTGTCAGTTTGTCTCTCTCTCCCCCTCTTTCGCTCAGGCTTAACTAGATCCACGCATTAGTTACATGTGGAAGAAAACACACGAAGCTTAACAAGGACAATACGTCCTGATCTATCCTTCTTTTCTAGCTCTACATTGTAAAACCCAGCAAGCTGAGCTGTCACTGTAGAGTCTTGTAAGACGGAAAAGAATACCAGTGGCTAAAAAAATCCGAAACTCAGGCCCTTGGCCGGGTGTGTTATTTCATCTACTTAGGCCAGGACCCATTGTCCGCAGGAGATTAGCTCTAACTATCCTGCCAGAAATGATACAGGTGCTTGTATAGGCCACAGCTTAGCCTTAAGAAAAAAGACTGATGTGTTCCCGAGTGGACAAAACACGCGGAAAATATCCGCGACAGGACCAAGCAAAGAACAGAATCCGGACAAAGATCTACCGCGAAAGTTTTTGGCCTTTCAGCCAATAGCGGTAGCAGAAACACAGATCACAGCCTACGATAATGAATGATAAAAAAAACCCATTGATTAAACGTTTCGGACTACAGCATGATAAACTTCCTTATATGTAATCATTTGACCTAAGTTAGGCATATTGATTATCTAAATCGTAAGCCTATTTTATAGAAGCTGAGTTGCACTGTCGATTTTAAAGGTGGCGGATCCACAGAAGCACCGAAACTAATCAGAGTTCAGAAATAACTTTCATTTTCTTTCCTAAATTACACAGTTGTTTACGCCACATCCCTCTAATATCTAAATTTTCATTCATAATTATGCTTACCCGTAATGCTCTGAAATATGAGTTGAAACTGCTTTGGTGTTTATTGGCCTGCTGAGGGAAATATGTAAAGTCTTGAGACTGCCTTTGGCGGTGGAAGACTATAATCTTTTTAATCCATATTTTTTTTTACCAATCCAATCTCTAAACTACGGCAGTATGAAATATTTCAAATCATATAGGGATTTGATAGTTGTCTCTGACTTTCACAGTCAGATCCATTTGCTCTTGGAATTTTGTAAATGAACAGCTAGAGCCCAAAGGAATCGAAAGAGCTAAAACTGAAAGTCTTTTCCCCTCTCTGTTTTCATCACTGTAACCAACCAACGTAAGCGATTTAATCATGGATATAATATTTTAGGGGTGTTCGTTTTAAACAAATTAAGACAGTTTCAGAATATTTTATGAACTCTTAAATTACCTTCACAATAAAGTCATTCGAGAAAAATGAAAAAAAAAACCTGAAAAGATCATTATGTTACCATCTTTGCTAAATTTTAATTATGAATAAGTATTGTATTAATTTACAATGCGGCACCATTGGCCAAAAATATGATTCAACACAAATTACATGTTGGTACATTCTCAATTTGATCTCCATTTTTTTTTGCTGAGTAAAAATTGACATTAAGTCAATATTTTTTTTTTATTTTAAGACACCCTGCAAAACAAAAAGCTAGTTATAAAGATGGTGCTAGCAGTTCTGATATCAGGCGGATCTTTCTTTCTTTCGTGTACAATCATGTCTACGCATGTCTTCCAATTGAAATCATGACCACAGACCCCGAAAGGAGAGTAAAAACCTTGGAAGTAAAATAAAAAAGGAAACTTCTTGTTATCGCCACCCATTTCCACCGCAATGCAGTCGGAGAAGTTACAAATTGAAAGTGAAATTCAATGAAGTTATTAGATTTAGAACGTTAAATTTTGTTACAATACACAAGACATCGATTTCGCCTATGATAGATACAAGGTATCATCGAAAAAGCAGAGAACTGGGTGTGGAGAGGAAAATGTTCCTCGTTCAAAATCATTTTTGGCGCGCTAACTGGGAGGGTTCTAAACAGATAGGATTGCCGAAATTCGAAACAGTTTTGATTGCGTACATGGACGGTATGACCCTTTCATGTTTGACGGTACCATTGGTTTGTCCAGCAGCTGTAGGCTGCGCTTTAAAGCTCGAAATACACAAAGTGCTCAACTAAGTACTCAGAAGTCCAACAATTATGATGTACTACATTGGCTGCTACATTGTCACAATCTCACGTAAGACTTTTCGACAAATTGGCCAACAGTTATCGTACAAGACTTCTGGCGTCTTAGTTTGTTGTTTTTGCTGCGTTTCTTCACATAAAATATAAATTAAGCGGTTCCTCATCTACCTGCATCTTCTCATTAACAGAGCACAACGTTCGTATTTATTATCCAGATTGCCACCAGCAATGGTTTCGTTTAAACCCTTTAGGCGCATTAAAACAGCATCTATGGACTCCTCAGGGACAACAAATACAGCTCCAACTCGCCATAACATCCAGTGCTTCAATCCTCGCAAGGTGATCGTGATTGAAAACCTCAAGATCATCGACGGACCTAACGCCATCACTAATGGATATACTTGTATTCTAGTGTTACCTCTTGCTAGGCACAAAAGGGAACGGTTATATGGATTTCAGGGGGGGGGGTTAAGATGGGGCTACTCCTTTCAGGTTTGTTGGTACCATTGGTTTGTCCATAGGTCAACGTTAAGGCTGTAAAAGTCCCAGTAATTTTTACAAACCATTCAGCGCAACAAATTCAGTGTATATAATATAGGGTCTTCATTCGCTACTGTATTGCAAATTCTTACCGATGGCTGTCATCCAACAAAAAGGCCAACTAATTTTTTAAAAATTTGTTAAAGAACCAATACTTTCGCTTGTATACATGTAATAAATAATATGATAATAAATTTTAGCAATTTCTGTCTTACTAGTACCTCAACAAACATAGCCACAAGGGTCACGTTATTACCCAGATTGTCAGAAGCACTGATTTCGTTGAAACCCCCTTTTTTCTAGTGTTACCACTCACAACAAGTACCAAGAAGAAACAGTCATATGTGTGGGCGTCAAGACTTGTAGGTGAGAACATGAAGCCCAGCGGAGAGCTATAATGAATATCACAATAGATGGAGGGCCCACCACACGCAGCGCACCCAACAATGGCTACACAGATGGATAAAGGTACCCCCGGGGCTTTTGTTGTGACCACCTTGCCAGGCCACTGCCACTGCCTCACTGACCACTAGACTAGATCGAGAGACTATAGGATTTAGAAAGTGTTTTATGGCCTTCATTCTTCTGGGCCCTTTCGCCTTTGAATTATTTTGTCGTCGGATTATTTCCCTGACACAGCGGGGCAAATTTTGAAAGGAAAGTCGTGTATTTCTTCTTACCCCTGTGCTGATCTAGAGGTGAAAGCCTGCTACTCTCTACCTCCAGCTTCTAATGGTCAGGACATAAAGGTGCATTGGAATTTCTTCCTCTGTTCAGGCTGACACACTTAAACTTTCATTCTGTCTGTCTGTCTGTCAGAACGATATTAGGGGCCCCATCGTTTTATATAGTCAAAAAAAGAAAGGGTTTATCATCTCTCTCTCTCTCCCTCTCTCTCTCTCTATCTATCTCTCTATTTATCTATCTTTCTCTATCTATCTATCTATCTGTCTCTCCCCTCTCTCTTTCCCATACACTTGTACAACAAAACAATTTACGATTAAGGCATTTTTCTGAACTAGAGCTAAATAATTTTTTCTACCCATAATTTAAAAAAAGTGCCACATGAAATTGAGCTTAGGCCACCTGAGCTACCTTAAATTCTATTTTCGGAAGAGAGCTTTAGTTTGTTTTTTATCTCTTCAAAGACTTCACCTGACACACCAATGCAAAATAAGGATTGTAAACTGTTTTTTTTTAACTTTTTG
>BMAT01007031.1:228319-240129 GCA_019649035.1 Elysia marginata
ACTACTACTACTACTACTACTACTACTACTACTACTACTACTTATTATGATAATGATGAGGATGATGAAGATAATGATGGTGGTGATTATGATGCAGCCTCTTTTGCTAGATATACACCACCAACTGCTGTTTCTTTTACAAATATATGTATCAATTACTTAGATTCTCATTGTGTCACTGCAAGGTGAGAGTAGTTGACTCCTGACTAGAGGTGCATCCCTAAATGGTCAGAAGTCCAAGATTGACACAAAGAACGCGTGACGCATCTTGGCCTAGATAGCTCAGTTGGTAGAGGCCTCGCTCAGTGGCCCAGAGATCGCGGGTTCGAGCCTTAGCTGAGCACAGTCCGGGCCCCTACTGGTTGGGTCGGTCACTCGGTGTCAGAATATTAGTGACCGGCTGAGGCTAAGTCATGGTATCCCCGCTAGTCTCTGGTTGGCACCCCGTACATTGTCATTGGGACCCAAGCCCGGAGATCACCTTTGAAGTGGAATTGGGCTTGAAAAATATCCTTCAATCAATCAATAATCTTGGTAAAATAATGGCAATAAAGTCTATGCGTTTTAAAAGAAGATAGTCGTGACAAGAAATCCGAAACCATGTCTGATTCGACCTATAAAAAAATGATTTCTATAGTATATCGGTATACTATGCCCTTAAAAACCATTTAAACGGCTTCTCGTATGGTGATCGAACAGAAACTATGAAAGTGTAAAGTTATTGTTATCAAAACTTAATTGAAGAAATGGAGATAATTATTCAAGTGTATATTTGAGCGGTAAGGGGGAAGAGAGAAAAAGAAACATAAAGGAAAAAAAAGGAGGAGGGGTGAAAAAGAAACAGTGCAATATAGGGAGAAGAGTGAACGAACATTATACATCTCATTATGGGCTTAAAAATGCCTGCCAATGAAATCACTGCTCATACTGTTTGTCTTCCTTTGGCAGTTTTGTTAAACATCTATCTGCAGTCATTTTAGCGTAGGCTATTTGGATTTTGATATCACCAAAACGGACTGGATAAAATAAAATAATGACCACTTGGATCCCTGATGTTTCATGCATTCGATCCTTTTTTTCTCCTTGGGCAGGATGCAATAACTTTATTTTACGTTGTTTGGATTAGCTGTGTACCTCAGGATCTCGTCTGTGTTCAAGCATGATATAATTACATAAATCCTTATGATGCATGTATGGGTCTCGCGGTCCAAGCCAAGCGTCAAGCCACGCAGCGGCAAAGCCACATGTATGCAGACTACCCCGAGGCAAGGTCGTGCTTTCGCGTTTATTGTGAAAACTGTAAGAAAAAAAATGTCACCTTGGTCCGTTTTACCTCGTCAAACAGCCTGCATTACCAATGTGTTTACACCTGCAGATGGCTACCGTGTCGTCTTGCTTCCAGCTAGTCTTTAAGCCGAAACTACCTAGTTACAACACCCCTTAGGTCCTTCAAGCTCCTCTCCTGCTCCTTCCCCTTCTTATAGAGGCCCTTTTCTAAAGGTGTTCAGTATACAAGACTTTTTCCTTCGCAGCACACACATACAACTTGTTTCACTGCGACCCTCTCTCTTTTTCCCTCACCGTAGGCTAGTGGGTTTCCCCGGTCACGCTCCGCCAATCAGCGTTCAGTTTGGGTGACTCAGGTATGCGCAGTCGCGGCCCAGCGAGCAGGGTTGACAACAATTTTTTCTTCTTATGATTCGGAATGTGTGCGAATGTGCTTGATCTGTATCAAAATTAGATTATCTCATTCTTGGACGTGTTTATCACATTTTTCTTTTAAAAATTTCATCGTTTGAGATACTTTCTGGTTACATTTGAACCAAGGTCTTGATGTAAGTACTGATCTATTCTATGCAATTGAAACCTTGTTAATTTTTGCGTCATTTTCGATATTCAACTTGCATTTCGAGTAGCTTATAGATCTAGATACAGATCTAGAAGCTTGGTGTGTAGGTCTAGAAACTTTAGCTTCAGATCGTCGGCACTTGTATTCTAAATTTAGATTTATTGTCGATTAAATTGAATAGGAAAAAGAATGTGTACATTTCTCAGTAAGTAGTAAGTTTGCATTAAATTGGTCTGTAACATTCTTCAGTTTTGAACTTTTTCTAATTAGACTAGATCTATATCTATGTTGTGCCATCGGCCTAGAAAAAGGACATATAAATCTTAATCTACAGTCTTAAATTAAGACCTAAATTAAGATTTAGATTTAGGCTATCTTGTCTATAAAAACAGAATCTATAGCCTAGATTTATGTTTGTTCCATATAGGCCTACCATCAGACCAAGGCCAAGATTACATAATAGTTAACAAACGTTTAAAGTTCCAAACAAAGTGTATATATGAGAACCGTCTTACGTATTAGATCTAGATATATAGACCTAGGCTAAACTGTTAAAAGTGGGACTAACAGAGAGGAAAGCATAAGGATAGTTCTGACCTTTTTTGTACGAATTTTTTCCTAGCGTTCGGCTGTCACAAAAAAAATCTTAAAAAGTAAAGTGGGCCTATAATAGGCTCATAATACTATATCGCGAAGCAGCTTAAGTCCCAAAAACATGAAGTAGACCTAGGCCTAGGTCTATATAAAACCGTTCCGCCCAAAACCCACAATCTACAAAGCAAGTGATGTGTAACAGTCATGTCACAACTATTATGTTATCCGAGTTCTAATACTAAAACCACATGTCTGAATGACTGCTTGTGGGCCTTTTTGGACTGTACACGATACGAACATAAGACATGGACAATAAAACTAAAGCAAATTGAGGGGTTTGTTAATTTTTGTTTGCTGTACTAGAACCTTTTCAATGTCTGGGAAACCATGGTCTTTGCGTGGTAGAGGGTAAACTAAGAAGATTGACAAGACCTATGGAGGGAGAAAAAAGTCAAAATGTAGAGACAATTCTCAATGGTCGTAGAAAAAGTCAGTCCGAAACATGCAGAGTGATTAAACTAGAACAGGGAGTAATAGAGAGATAGACGGAGGGAGAGAGAAAGAAAGAAAGAAAGAGAGAGAGACAGAGAGACACACACACACACAGAGACAGGCACACGGACAGATGTTGTGCATTACCTGAGCACAACCATGTATTTGACTTTTTGATTTATTTACTTTTATAATTAGGCCTTCTTATGTTGACCTAAAAAGGGCTAATAGCATTTTCATTGAAAAATGATACTACATAAAGCGGCATGAGTCCATGATACTAGGTTCAATCTACTACCCCAATTCAATCAATCTTGCCGAACCACAGAAATTTAAGATGACATAGCTGCCTTTATCTTGATTGATATACACTTCGCAGCAATCAGATAATTATAAGAGTGTACATTAAGCTTCGGCTTGAAATTTTCTTTTCCTTCAGAAAATAATATTCTAGATTCTAACTTGTGTGGAAAAAAAAGATTATTGTCACGCTGTTATTAAATGAATGCTGTTACCGTGATAGTGTGATGGACAGGTGTAGAGGTATGTTGAGACAGGGAGACTTTTTCACATCTTTTTTATGTCACTAAAATCGGTAGTCTACTAACTCGACTTCTGAAGCCATGAGAATGGTCTATGTCTACCTGTACGTTACCTTAGTAGGTCTCGGTCTAGTTCTCCGTCTTTTTTTTTTTGCTCCGCTTCTAAAATACCCACCCAACCAGTCTAGGAATCTCGGTTCAGTGAGACATTGAGACGGCCTAGGTTGACAGGTTGCCTAGCCACCCGTGACTAAAAAAGATCCCTAGGCCTACGACAGGCACAGCCAGCGCTGTGTGACGACCGATCTTCTGACGGCGTCGCCTCGCTGCTTGCCTGCCGCTACTGAATTATTTTACAGCGGTGGAGGAGGGGGAGGGCGAGGGAATGAGAGAGAGAGAGAGAGAGAGAGAGAGAGAGAGAGAGAGAGAAAGAAAGAAACATAATATACAGAGATGATCGGGATGAGATTTCAACAATAATAGAGTAGCAAGACTTTTCTGGTGTACATATCATTAAACCTTTAAATATAAATTTACAAGAGAAAATTAATGATATAAAAGATACAGTTGTTATTTAGTTATTCAGTTCATTTTTTTAGTTTCAGACGTTAAGTTTAAAAAAATATCTAAATAACTAAACGAGACCCATTTCACCTGGTTCTCGTTTAGGATAATTACATGCAGTACAATTTTAACTATACAGTAGTTTTTGGTGTGGACTTTTAGAGAGAAGGAAAGTTACTCTTGTTATTTCTTTAGTCTCTTTCCCTTGCAGACTGCAAAGTGGTGAGATGTAGAAAATAATCAAAAAAAAGATATTTTGTTTTCATAAGAAAAATTTAAAGACAAAATATAGACACAAAAAACCTTCCACAAATGGACTCTAATAAAATTTACACGTTAGGGTGTCGGACTTCCGTCAAAGACTGTGACATAATGGAAACATTACTAGTCAGTTGTTACGCAATAAATTAATTCAAGATGTGAAAAAAAAAAACGCAAAAACACAGTTTAGTGCTCAATTATCAAAAAGGCTCTGAAAAAAAAAACAACTAAAACAACTAAACACAAAACCCCCCTCACAATCGTTCTGTTTATATTGCGTGATTTTTAGCCAAGCTAGCAAAATGCTGTAAGAAAAATAATTTCCTTATATAATAGTTGAAACAATTTTTGTTTTATATTTTTATTGTTTTCTCTAGATTATTAAAAAAAAAGATGTTAGTGGGTGAAACTTTATTTCCCATCTAAGTTTCTTTGTAAAACCCAACCTCTTCTTGGCGTGTATTAATACTGTTAAATTTGACGAAGCCACCATTCTTCTGAGATAATTTTGATAACTGTAGTAATATCTCCTTATGTGAAAATTATTCTCCTCTGCTCAAGAATGCGTTCACAAAATACAAGAATAAAAACAAATCGTTCAGGCTTATTAAGGTTTGCTAAGAAAACAGAACCCTAGCCTAATTAACACGTCCTTGCAAGTGTTTATCATGCCTATGATTTTTTGTAGTGGGGGTTGTCGGAAATTTTGCTTTTTTCACATAATAATAATATATTTGTTGTTTTTTTTTCAAAACAAATAGTGTATGTAGGACAGTGCCTTGAGGTACAACGTATCTTTTATGTTTATTATTTTGTGAATGTAAGCTGTATTTATTAATCCTTTTGTCGTATTGGTCGTGCTTCAGAATCAAGAGGAAAACGGATTTATGTGCGTTCACTGTTTAGCTGGTCGTGTCAGAGTTTGGAGAAGTCAATCAGCAAAATGAGAAAACAAGCTGGCAAGCAGAGTGGGAAACAGACGAAGAAGGCAGCAGCAGCAGCAGCAGCGGCAGCAGTATCGGCCGTGTGTGAAACGAAGCCGAACGCAGGCAGTAAGACCAACAAGGCTCGCCGTGGCGTCACGACTCTCGCGGCCTCGCTTGTTGATACGGCTGATGGAACCGCTACAGCCGCCATCGCTGACACTGGCGTATCGGGAGCCTCACCAGCCAAGCGTGCTCGACCAGGCCGTGAAAACAAAAAGAGAAATGCCAAACCGAAAAGCAAAGGGAACAGCAACAGTATCAGCACCTCTGTGTCCGATGTCGCAGCAGACAGAAATGATGAGGCAGCAGCGCTCACTTTAATCAACGGAGGCGACCAGGTTGTCTCAAGTAAATCCGTACCGATCAAGTCTGAGATACTCCAGGCAGATACTTTCGTTCACGTGAAATCCGAAATACGACAGGCGGAGTATCTGGAGAAGTTGAAGCAGGACCAGTTGCGACAGCAACAAGAGCAAGAGCAGAACCAGTCCCTGCAGCAACACGTGCAGCACGAGGCACATAGCTCTGAGTACGAGGGCGTGGAGACATCTATTAGGCATCACCAACAGCACTTTCAGCAGCATGAGCAGCAGCAACAACAAGTACTCTATACTTACCAAGACAACGGCCCAACTCTGATAGAATCGGTCCCAGCAAGTGCTGCCCCTCCGGGCTCAACGTTGGTCCACAGTATACAAACCAGTCTTCCTTCGGTCTCGTCTCCATCTCAGAGACCGAGTTCGGTGCCAGAACCTGAACAAGGCAGGTCTCCTCTTCCTTTTCAACATCACCAACAGCAGCATCATCATCAACAGCAATCGCAGCAGGATCAACAGTATCCACCATCGTCTCTCGCCTCTCAACAGCAGCAGTATCAGCATTATCCACAGCACGACAACTTTCCTCAAGACCACCACCAGCAACAGAATAACCTGCAACAGCAGCATCTACAGCAACATCAGGATCTCATGCACGGTGCGGCGTTAGAAAACGACAGCAAAGATTCCCCTCCCCCACTCCTTATGCCGGAGTCATCCTACGTGAGTACTACTAGCCACCCAATCCTCATGTCCGGCTCAACGACCACCCACCTCGTCCAGTCTGTGGGGCACGATGAAGCTGGTGGGTTGATTTATACCCATCAGCCCCAACAAGACCATCACCATCAACAACACCAACAGCATATCAACTCCCACCACCAGCTCTTGTATGAGGCAGCCATCCAGCAACAACAACGAAATGAGGCTGGCAACATCTCCGACCTTCACCTTGAGGCCCAACTCCAGCCGCCTATCGCTCACAGCAGAGGGGACAGCAACCTTCTCCACCAAGGATTAGGGAATTCCCACAACCGCTTGTCCAACATCCACATCCCCGCTTCTCCCATGGGCGGACTAAGCGGCCACCAGGAGTCGGGCAACCTCCAGGGCATGGATAGCGCGAGCCCTGGGCCTGCTCAAATGCCCAGCATTGACCACCAACAAATGGCGCAGCAACTGGCGGACATGGCCCACCCTCATCAGACCTTTACCATGCTTACAAACGTGAGCAGTTTGGGCGGGGCTCCTTCTCCAGGAATAGGAAATAAGAGAGGAGGTAGGTTCAGCAATAGTTTACCATTTTAAAAAAACTATGATCCAGCCTATGTGCCAATGCATGGCATCCTGGTTTTTTTTCAGTCTTATATTTTTTGAAGGTAGTGTCTGTAGATCGCCACAAATATGCCACAAATATGCCACACAGCTGCCTTAGTTTCGTCTCCCCCTCCGCCCCACCCCTTTAATTTTTTTTTATCTCCGTTTAAAGTTGGATGTCAATTGTGCGAGGTGATCTTCGATACATCGAAAATTTTTTACTTATTTATCTTATATCTCATTAAAATTATGATAGTATGATATTGCTCATTTGGAACAAACACTCTATTGTAGTCTCGCGGATTTTACCATGTGATCTCTTTTTCTTGTCGCGTAACCTTCACAAATTTCACACCTAACGTTCGATAAGACTGATTATGATACATGTAGCACAAAACAGGTGCACAGAATTTCCGAGCTTGCGTTTTTACAAAAGTTGTTCTTAAATAATTTGTATATAATAGTTTCCTCATTTGGCATTGATAAATAATTCTGTGTTTAGTATTCTGTAAACTAGAAACGGGCGTTGAACACTAACGACTGTTTATATCGGCTAGCCGTAAGATATTTTTTTTTTGAAAATTTAAAGACATTGTTTTGAGGACATCAAAAGAACTCTAGAATAATAGTATACGTGCAAGCCCTATCGTGTGTACAACAAACTTCCACCCACTCACTGCCTTCAGTTACAACTCACTGAGCGCTTAATGATTGGTTAATGTCGTTGTGGCACTTAGCGGGTTGTAATTAAGGATTTTAGGCTAATACTTAAAATCTTTACGAGTGTGAAAAAGAAACTTACCGAGACAGTATTGTATGCAGATATTATTTATAAGCTGTTTTGTGATAAGTTTCGACTTGATTCTATTCTTTCGGTGTTTAATTGGGTGAACTCACAGTATATGCCCCCCCCCCCCCTCTATATCGATCTTTACGCAGGCCATAAACTCACCAATTCTCTCGTGCGCCTTTTGAATTACCCCGACTTACCGTTAACCAAATTAGTCAACAACCGAAAAAATCATTGTTTGCATCTGTTACATCATCTAAACATAACGTTTAAAAAAAGGGCTCCAAAAATTATAGGTCGATTGGACATGCTGTTCTCTTCTAATTCCGAGAGGGGGGAGAGGGGGAGACCACAGAATCCGGTGTAAACGGCATTATTTTTGTGCTACACAGGGAGTTTTCACTACTCAATTAATAACCCAATGCTACAGGGAGTCTAGTGTCCTAGTTAAAGGCTCTAGTCCTAGTCAAACACACGCACACATACCATGGGTTTTAATAATTTAATTGCGGTAGCTGCTCAGATAGTGGCAGGACAAGTGCGTCACCGGCACTGACTGACTGACTGCCTCCCTGCCTGATTTGTTTTAGTGTGGCCGAGCGCAGGTAGTTTAGCGACATTTCCTGTTAATTAGAATGGTGGAGATTGAATTACAGGAGGCAAAAAGCAATAATATAGCTTTCGATCGAATGGGTCAAAGTGTCAGAAAAGGGATAGAAGGACAGAGATATAGAGAGGGAGGGAGAGAGAGAGAGACAGAGACAGAGAGAGACAGAGAGAGAGAGAGAGAGACAGAGACAGAGAGAGAGAGAACACGGAAGCCAATGGCATCTGTAACACAACCTGTGTTAAGAGAAAACCATTAACGCATTGAGAAATTACAAAGAAGTTAAATATAGTTGTAGATGTATATTAGAACTGGCTGGTCATGAGACAGGCTTACACGCAGAGTGCTAAAAACCGTTAAATGAATAGATAAATAGAGAGAGAGAGATAGAGAGACAGACAGAATGAGAGAAAGAAAGAGAGAGAGAGAGAGGGAGAGAGAGAGAGAGAGAAAGAGAGGCAGACAAAGACAGACAGACAGAGAGAGATATAGACAGACAGAATGAGAGAGAGAGAGAGAGAGAGAGAGAGAGAGAGAGAGAGAGAGAGAGAGAGAAAGAGAACACGGAAGCCAATGGCATCTTTAACACAACCTGTGTTAAGAGAAAACCATTAACGCATTGAGAAATTACAAAGAAGTTAAATATAGTTGTAGATGTATATTAAAACTGGCTGGTCATGAGACAGGCTTACACGCAGAGTGCTAAAAACCGTTAAATGAATAGATAAATAGAGAGAGATAGAGAGACAGACAGATTGAGAGAAAGAAAGAGAGAGAGAGAGAGGCAGACAAAGACAGAGACAGACAGACAGAGAGAGATATAGACAGAGAGAATGAGAGAGAGACAGAGACAGACAGAATGAGAGAGAGAGACAGAGACAGACAGAATGAGAGAGAGAGAGAGAGAGAGAGAGACAGAGAGAGAGAGAGAGAGAGAGAGTTGGCAGAAAATTAAATGTCATCATTAGCACACCTTGTGTTAAAAAAAACCCAGAAGCCCATTGAATAATTACAATATAAAGACGACAAAACAATTTAGCTGTACGTATAAGTATTTTAGATTGGGATGGTTGATAGATGGACGTACTTGGGAACAGGCGGACAGGTAGCTAAAAGCGATAGATAGATAGATAGACAGCTAGATCGATAGAGATGGAGAGGCTGAGAGAGATTTTGAGTGACAGAGAGTAGAGGGAGACAGACAGACAGGGTGAAACAGAGACATACAAACATACACACGGAGAGACAGAGTGATGGGTGATTAAAAATAAATTCTGCTTCTTTTTAGATATAAATATTGAAAATGTTCTCCGTATTTAATATTTACGTATTTATATTAATTCACGAATATGATGCTGTTTCGGAAGAGACCAGCTGTTTAAAGCGAATTAATTCGTGTAAATAAAATTGTTAATGGAGGGAGAAATCGATTGTTCCTGCAAATCATATTTTCAACTGTTTTATGCTACATTGTACTTGCAGAATATTGTGTACTGTATACGAGAACCAATTTGAAAATGTGACTTTTGTTATTATAAGTCTTGCAAAAACCGTACAGCGACTGTTTTCTCCACCTACGAACCCTGCCGTCAGAGAAGATACCAAGAAATGTCACTCCAACATACATTGAGCAGTTTAGGTCTATATTCTGTAACATTTATCCCCGGGTAGACTAACCCTTCTTAGCACATTCTACATGGAAAGTTAATAAAAACAACAACAAAATCTGTATTATTGAACTTACATAGTCTGTAAGTATCTGAAGTTCTGCGCACCCGAAGCGTTCAAACTATACCTATATGTCATGTTATAATTGTAATGGTTGAACATTTATGTCATTCAAAACTTCTGAACTAAGGTACTCTCATCTTCTTCTACAATTATCAGGTATAAAAAAACATTGGCTACTATGACTGCTCTTATAATTTCCTGATTGAAATATTTTAAAGGTATGAAATTAGTCTGTGGAGAGAAGTAGGCTTCTTAGTGGAAATGCCCGAAATGTCTGCCTGTAGTATAATTTGAAGCTCCGACTTGTAGATGCTTCGTTCGGCACCCACCGCCTTGCCACTTAGAGAAACATAGCCATATCGCCACTACGCTCCTTATTTTTATTCTTATAATTTCCTGTACTTATGTTGGAAAACATTCTTGGAGTGTGTCTTTTCTCATATAAATGCAAAACCTAAAAGTTCTATCGGTCTCTTTTCAATCTTTCTTACAATAGTGATACTCTTTATGTGCCTTCTTATATTTAATTTTTTTTAAACTCCGGGTTTTTATGTGTGTTAGAGCCTTTATTTTTAAATCCCAATGAAAAGGAACTTTGACTGTATAACTTTTTTTCTAAATTTTTATGTGATAGATAGCCAATTTTAATGTCTCTTCACGATCGAATAGATAGCAAATGTAATCGTATTATTTTCTTTATTAACCATCGAATAGATAGCAAATTTTATCGTCTTAGTGCCTGCTTCAACATCGAATAGATAACAAATTTTATCTTCTTGCTATCTTCTTCACCATCGAATATTTGGCAAATTTTATCGTTTTGATTTCTTCTTAACCATCCAATAAATAGCAAATTTTATCGTCTTTGTTCTCTTGTTCACCATCGAATTGTTAGCAAATTTTATCATGCTATTTTCTTCTTAACCATCGAATACTCACACCCGTATATTAAAATTCACCACCTCAAACAATTGTGTTTCTATACAAATTTTTTAATGTTCTTTTTTTTTTTTACCCTTTTCCGAACGACTTCATTGTCTATTAAAAAAAGCAATTACTGAAAAATAGGTGACATGAAAACAAACCCAAAGAAAACAAAACTTAACCCACCAGTTCTTTACTTAGACATTTTCGAAACGTAAAGCTACCACACTCAGTCCTTAAACAAGACGTCTGCAGGCAGCTACTGCGTCTGTCGGTTCCACAGGGCATCTTTGATTCTAAGTAATAGTATTAATCTATTTGGGGACACACGACATATTCGGTTAACGTTACTGTATGGTTAACTCACAATGAAAAATGCCAGGCTTGGAAGCTAACGCCTTTACATTTTAAGGACACGAATCGTTTTTTTGTATGTTACCGTTCAGTTTATTCAAACGTCGCGCTTACGACAAGATCTGTTAGAGTGTACCACAATGTCAATACATGTAGGTCGTCGTCTTCGTGTCCACGCTCTGTAATTCCCAATGGAGAATAATGTTATAATACCATCAAAAAACAAAAGCAAGAACCATATTCGCATACTCGCTAGCCAAATAGCTCAACTAAGGCTGTTTTATCTGTCCTCTCATGGAGTTTTGATGCAGGGTGATAGAGAAAATGAAATAAAGTAATCTAACTTGATTATTTCGACAGGACTTAATAATAGAGCTTTACTGTTGATTTAAAATCGACAAAAGAAATAGACAAGCAAACAGTGTTGATGAAGACAAGACTGAAAAGACTTCTAACTGAGCCGTCTGCCAAACTGGTTTCTC
>BMAT01007031.1:249368-264672 GCA_019649035.1 Elysia marginata
CTACTACTAATACTACTACTTCTACTACTTCGACTTCTACTACTATTTATTCTATTACTACTACTATAAGGACTACCGTTTCTTTTGCTGCTGTAGTATTTGTGTGAAGGAAGAAATAGAGAGAAGCTCTGAAAAATCATCGTTACTTTTCTCACGTTAGCATTATATGGTCAACGGCCATAAAACTCAAAGAAAGCGAAAATGTCAGCAGTAACAACATTTTTTTCTGATCCCCGTATGAAGTAGAGTTGAGGCTTCTAACATTTTATTTTATGGGGACACTGCTCCAAATGAAGTTACATAGACACAGTTGGGGATTATTCAGACGGTTTAATTCTTTTCTGTGGATTACTGTGGATATAAAATCAAGAGTAGTATTAAGTTTTCCTTTCCAGGAGCTAGATTTGTAACCGGTTACCGGATAACATTTTACAACCTATCGCTCAGGTGTGCTTTACCAAGGATCAGAATGAGTTTTGAGACGAGTAAGTTATTTTGTCCTGATCGGACTCACGTAAAGCGATAACAAAATTTGTTTAGTTATCTTTTCATCTCTTAACGCTTTGTCTCTGGCTCTCACTGTGTAGACTTTATCGAGAAAAAAATTCAAGTAACCAAATTATCCTTTTATCAAGGGTAAATTATTTTGCATCTTTTGCATGAACTTCCAGGAATTTGATTGTATAAAAGCACCCGCCTGTTAAGTCAAAGCAATACAATATCCCTTTACGGCAACAATGCTAATAGAAAGTATTGCAAGTACAAGCAAAAAGAGCTTTTTCGTGTGGAAACCTGGGTAACGCGTAACTATCCTGTCTGTTATATGACATTGTACTTCTCAAATTCTTCTTGGCGCTTTTTAAGAATTTATTTCTGTGCAGGCCGTATTATAACTGCCCAAGATATTCTACAAAGGATGAAACCCTGTTCAGTTGGCGTGACGGTCAGTCACATTCCTTGACCCAGTCTCGAGTTCTATTTGACTGATAGTCATTCAAAATTAACTTTGCATGTCAGCCACGCGTAAGGATGTGTGAATGTTTGTGTTGGTCAAATGGTCCGATAGAAAGTTGCATGTCTTTTTTTTTCTGTCACAGACTCTCCAATAACCTTTACAATTTTTTTGCTGGTAGAATTTCAGGGGAATCTAGAGGACCCTAAACAAATGATTACTTGGCCAAGTTAGGTTTTAACGTCATCTTTTTCCTTTGATAATATTTATTTGCCATGTATTCATTTACTCTTTCAATATGATAATGTAAAACCTTTTGCAGAGAACCCAGATATTTACAATTAGCACTGCATTCATAGAGGTTGAGCATCGCAGCTACAGTTCTTCCTTTCCGAAATAAAACACTAAAAGACATTTCATGATTTCTTTCCACCGTTACCTCTACAAGCAGCATTTAGAGCCCCACCCCCAACCCCGACAAATAAAAAAAAAACCCTCTTTGGACCGAGTTCAGTAGCTGCTGCTGTTTCGAAGGCTGAAGTTAACACCCGAATAACAATCTGCTCCATCTGATTTGGCACAGGTCTTAAATATTTGATATCACACACACACACAACTTCTTCAGCCTCCCTCACTGGTTGCGTTCTGAACTGAGTGAAAGTTTGAAGTAATTTAAACTAGATCAGACTGAGACTGAGTCCGACTATTGATCTTTCAGGATGTATCGTCTATGAACATTCTGTTTTAAAGTTCTTGCTTTGGTTGTTTAAGTTAGAAAGTCCTGGTGTTTGTTTATACAACACTTGTATCAATGTACGAAAAAAAAAAGAGTCAGGGATTTACATTGATGAACGCTTAGCCAATGCGCTCACCTTGGAACTACCATCCACATGCACACTGAGCTGAGAACTTGATGGGTAAAACGTTGTCATTGCTTCAGGTGCCAGCACTTTGTAGGTGGTTTTATTCTCTGACATTTTCTGTGCAAATGGAGCATAATGCACGAAAAAGGCATATATAGAAATGTCTTCGAATTGTTCCTAAAGCAAAAGGACACCAGAGGAGACAATTAACTTGTTCTCGTAATTGTCATTAAAAATCCTAGACCTGCAGGCGATTACTTTCCTGTCCTAGCGGCCCTCCACTTCTTCTCATCTTTACAGTTTGTTCATTCTTATCCGGTCAAGGTGCGAAAGCTGTTAACCCCAGACACCTGAGAAAAACTGACCTCTGTCCTACCATTGACCCTTTTCTAACATTAGTGGATTTTACTTAGCATAGCACTGTTTCATTTCCCCGCAGCAGTTGTTGTGGTGCTTAGGAAAGTCGTTGAAATTTCTTCTCACCGCCTTCTAAACACCTATATCCAATTTTTTAGTTAGCGTATGTCTCGACTGTTTGAAGTTTTCTTTAAAATAATTGCGTGATAAAGGGCGATAACATAACTGAAGAGGAAATAATGGGCTCTATACAAAAAGGATTCATAAAATAAAATAAACGACGAATCTATTTTTCCTTGTTACATTATGATATACGTCAGTCAACAAGGTTGTGTTTTGACATTTATGGTACCTAACTTACTCTGTAACTGATAAAAAATGACCAGTTACATGGCATTGAGCCAGCACCTCTCCCAGAAGCTGCATGGTCCAACGCCTTGACCAAAAGGACCGAAGGTCGTGTGACAGTGACCCAGTGCTGTTGGTTTCCTGGTCTTTAGTAACCCATTGAACTTGGCTTTGTTTACAGCCCCATCACGGCTCGTGCAAAGACTCCAAGCGTAGCCGGCGACAACCTCCCCGATTGTCCGAGACCCATCTCACTTTACCTCGCCCGAGGCCTCTCTCGGCCATACTCCGCTGCCTCCAGAAGTGCTGCCTCATCTTTGTCCACTGACTCCTGACCTGCTTTTACCTCGAGTAGGCCTGACTTCTCGACCATGGTCCGTGGCGCTCCACGACCACAAGAGTCAGTGATATCAGTGGACGCACAGGACCGTATCCAGCCACGCGACCGCGGCGGGCTAACCGAGGCATATCGTACGTTCCTCGTTCCCGTCCTTTGCGGGTGCAAATATTTACTATGTACTACTAGAATGCCCTTGTCGTGCTTGCATTGTACCCGGGCACGTCACTCTGCTAGAGAAAGTCTTTCAAGGTTAGGTGGGTCACACTGAGCCTCTGTGACCCGATATGCTCCAAAGACTTTGAGTTTGAATATCGAGAGAGAACAGAAATATGTATCTACTAATATGATAACTCCAACATAGAGCACTCTGTCCTTATACTGACCTTCCTAGATCCTTTATTTTGCAACAATAAGTAACTGTTGAGAAAACTGGTTTTTCTTTGATGATCTTAACCAAACGAATAGATAGCGAAAGCCCAGTAATTTTTTAACCATCTTCTTAGTTATAGTCTCCCACCACAAAATGCAGTCTGATGACTTGATATCTCCCCCCCCCCCCCAGAAGGCTAACACACCCCAAATTCAACTGCTATTTCAGAGCATTAAGGTAAGCCTTCTGCTGCTGCCTTTTAGACGTAGAAGTAAGACGTTCGAAAATTTCAACCACTGTCTTTAAGCCAAGTAACTACAAGTAGGTTGACGGAAGAAAGTGTGGATAAATTTTTCTCAAGGTAGTTACAACATGAATCGTGATCTAGAATCGAACCCTCAACCCCCTGATCACAAGTCCTAAGGGCAAACCATTGAGCCATGCTGCCCTGCTAATGTGCCTCTTCCTGTATTTAACTGCAATAATGAACCAGCACTGCTCGTGATTATACTACTATTTAGCAATACGTGGCCTATATAAACAGAATTCAAAATTAATTTTGTTTTCTCTGGCTGGCCTCCATGTGCTTGTTTGCCCCTAAATGCCTCCCCACAGAGGAGCTGCTTTGGTATGCGGTCGTCAGAGATGCGAAAGGGTAGGGGCTGTCCATCGCAGTTGGACCTTCTGCTAGATCTTGGTAATGCTCAGATTGAAGGTTTGCCTGCTTTAAGACCTCTGACCTCTGTGTCAGGGCATTTCTCGTGCCAACTAATGTTCAGGAGTTCTGTGTGGCATCTCAGGTGGAAATAGCTTGTTTGTATTTGTGTGTGTGTTTTCTGTAGATGGTCCAGGTTTCAAAACCATAGAGAAGGGTGGCGAGGACTACTGGTCTGTAGGCTTCCAGTTTTGTGCGGAGACTGATCTTTCTTATGTTGCGATACAGCTATTAACAATAATTATTGACCATCTCTTTGCTCATCTAGCTTTTCCCCATGTGAGGCACCTTAGTTTTAAAGAAAATTCAGATTTCTTGTTATATTGTGGGCCTAACTGATCTAGTTACAGCAGAGCTAGAGGCCTCTGCTTGCCCCAGAAAAAAGCCGATCTGGATAAAAAATCGATAAAGGCGGCTAACTTTATTGATTTCTATAAAGGAAAAATTTCGAAGTTAATGAATGACTGTTGACGGTATAGAGCAATTCGAGGAAAGAGAAGAGGAACTTAAAGAAATGAAAGAGACAGCGCGATACAACATTGAAGGAGAATGTTGTAAACGAGACAGATAAACTATAGAAACAGATTTACATGAAAAAAAAAATAACAGATGGAAATAGAAAAAAGTAGGAGAGAAAACACACAGAGAGAGACAGTTTGAGAGAGAGAGAGAGAGAGAGAGAGAGAGAGAGAGAGAGTGTGAGAGTGAGAGAGATTGTTACTTTAAAAAATTTCAAATATTGAACTACGTTAACTTTTGAAAAAACGGTAAGCAGAGTAGGGAGAAAGTATTTGTGGGAGCATTTGTGTGAATGTATCTTTGGGAGGGTTAAGTGGAAATTCGCTGCCTCCACCCCCCCCTCCTTTTTTAATGTGACCTGGGATCGCCAGTTATATCGATCAATCAATCTATCTATGGTTAATTTCGTCAGTCAAGAAATCGATCATGAAGTAAATACTTTTGTTTTGTTCTTTGAAACATTCAAAGTGTTCAACATGTTGAGAAAAACTGTTCAAGATTTATTCCAGGTAATTTAATTTGAGTTGTAGGAAGGCAAGTACACAAATAAGGAATGCTTTCCATCCCTTTTTGTTGAGAAAAGACTCAGGCTGGCTGTAAAACTGAAATATTCATTCGTGTCACCCACGGTTTTAAATCTACAATCACCCTCAGTTTAAAAAAAAACTGAATTTGAACGTGTAAAATCTAATATGAAAAAAAAATCATGATTAATTGGCTTGCTTTGTTTATGGCATATCCAATGGGAGCGTTTCGGTAGCCACCTGCCGCCTTGTTTAGCATATATCTTGACTCTAATACATCTCGCCATTATACACCCATGTTAGTTTAGTATGCAGTCTCACATGGTTGTACTGTACAGTGGGCGAGCGTACTGGGAGGGAGGGGCTGTCATTCTCAAATTGTACACACTTTTGTCTCGCATTCTGTCCAAATAAATCGTAAGTCGAAATGCCTAGTTTGGAGATAAAGGCTTTTAAAACGCAGTGGGTGGTTAGAACTCAATTTTTGTTTTGTTTTGTTTCAGATACTGATGGTAATACCATTCCTAAACAATTTTCACACCTGATTAGTGTTTTATTTTACGTTTTATGTATTTTAATTTTAATTGCTCTGTTTGCTAAGGCCTTTACACCTGTAAAGCTGTTTAAACTTCCAATGCAATCCCCCCCCCCCTCTCTGAAATTTCACTAGTCCTAACTTAGCCAATTTCAAACGGCTACAACTTCATACAAAAGCATGGTAACGCTTTTATGTATGTTTTATTTGAAAGAAAAGAAAACGGGCTTTTCTGTGATACCATTATCTTACTACCTTCCAAATTTGACTAAAGACTCATTTTGACTGGTTGCAAGACATTTTTAAATCTTAAATGGAAAGCAAAACAACAAGACCATAAGCTACTAATCTCAGCAGTCCAATCCAAACAGCCACGCAAGGCTTGAGTCGGACTTTGTTCATTCCTTCAATTGTAACTCAATAATTAGGTTTTAAAGCAGGCCGAAAAAAGAGATGGAGGAAAAGAGACTAAAAAAAGGGAAGATGTGGGAGGGGTCCAGGTGCCACAATTTGAAAGAGAGAGGAAAGGTGCTTTCGAGAATAAAAAAAAAGCGATGCAGAGAGTTTGTAAGAGAAAAGGTGTGTATATGTGTTGCTAGCAACTTTTTATAACACCAGGGATATACCTCGGCCAAAGACATTAAGATCTTTAATAAAAGACCAAGGGAAATTCCATACCGTATGAGGAAACATTGAGATCTTTAATAAAAGACCAACGAAAATTCCATACCGTATGAGGAAAAATAGAGACAAATATAAAGTGGATAACCCCAGAAACCAGATTGATTCCACGTCTAATAGGCACGACGTTATTTCCTCAGACCTGCAGGACAAGTGTTAAAAACATCGCCCATACGGACAACGTTTCCTTTACTCACTTTTTCTTTCGGACAGTTTCAAAATCATTATGCAGCGTAGCAATGCTCTTCGAAAGAAAGATCTGGAAAAAAGAGAGAAGAGAAAAATTATAATTAAAAAAAAAGTCCGGTTGAGAAAATTTGCATGTGAAAAAAGTATGCTGTCCGGAGGTCTATGGAGAAAAAGCTTTCCTCTTTCCATATAAAGCTATACACTTGAAGATCCCGCGGCGGTCACAGCCTTTACAATCTCCCTTTAGAAATTGTCATCTTGTGTATGGGGAAGAGTTATGCGTAGGTGTGTCTGTGAAGTAAATGTGTGTGTGTGTGTGGGGGGGGGGGTAAAATGCTGTGGCAAAGGATCGAAGAAGAACAGAGAAACTATGAAGCACATGTGAGAGATTTGGAAAGAATCCGCGCCAAGTAATGCAAAAATATTTTTAAAAATAAAACTGGGACGGTTGGACATAAAATATGAAGAAACTTTTGAAAAGATAATGATAAAGAATTAACATAGGCAAGATTCCGAAAGATTGGGATACGTGAAAGACAACGATAAAGAAAATTAAAAGATATTTTTTTTAGTCAGGACAAAGTATATCGGAAAAGATGGCTGACAGAATGATAAAAATTAATTTAAAAGTCGCAATGGAAAAAAAAAGAATGGTTAGTAAAAATGGGTGATAAAACTAATCATAAGCTTAAAATATGAATCAATAAAATTGAAAGATGACGAAGATTTTTTTAGAGAGGGGTAAGAAGCACTAGGGAGATGGTTACGCAGAACAGCCTCAGACGACGAAGCCCAAACACAACAGGTGAAAACAGCCAAAGCAGTCGAGAGAGGCAAGCCCAATAGGAATGAATGAAAGCAACCAAAAAGAAGAGACGTGCCCCCCCCCAAAAAAAAACAAAAAAAAAAACAAAAAAAACAACGAAGTTGGAAAACCGGGAAAATAAACGTAAGAGGGACGAACCGGTGGGAATGAATAAAAACAGCTGAAATGTTTGAGAGAGACGAACCAAAAGGAATTGCTGAAGAGAGCCGTCCCCCCAAAAAAATGCTCAAGAAAGAGGAATCTTACAGGAATGGTTAAAAACGTTCAAAAGTCTTGAAAAGAGAACAGTCAGAACATTAACTTGATAAAGGGAACAAACCTAAAATAATATACAAAAAGCGGATAAAACTTTGGTGGAGTAGCCGTGTTGTATCAAAGACAGTCAATAAAAAAAAATTCACGAATTAGCAGCGTGATACAGTTACGATTAAAAGATTTTAGGGTATGAAAAGCAGCAGTGAAAAAAGAAGGCTGAAATGTGAATAATTATGGCCGAAACATGTGTATCATTCGAACCCTCGATTTAGAGGAAAGATAAATGCTTAGAGTGAAGCTTCGGCACCAAATCGTTCTGCCACTGAGAATAACCGAGCTTAACATTTCCGTGTGGTTACTATTAATTCACATTCAGTTCGAATCAGACAAACACAACTTTTTCCAAATTTTAACCTCTCAACAGCTGCACAATTTACTACCTCATCTTTACAGCGGCCACGGATAGAGAGAAGTGTTGATGAGGCAGTCTCTACTGCAGACCTTGCGCGCCGATGACGATAACGTACGACGTAATAACGCCTATAGGTAGCCTGGGTTTTACAGCAGACGATTGGCTGACGGGCCCTGTTAGCCCATCAACCATTTTGGATTTCCTCCGCTATGGGCTTCGTGCCCCTGAGCGGGCCCATAGCGCATAAAACCAACTGTTAGGTCCACGCGACTGTCGGAGGTTGTTTTTAAACAAGACATTGCAGGTGCAGATAGCCACCGGCATCTTCAAGGAACATAGAATTACAACCCTGAATAAAGGATAAAAAGAGGTTTGATTAAGTTGATAAGCTGAAAAAAGCTATCATAAAATTATATATATTGTTGGGTCATGAACTCAGAGCAGAGGGTTGATGGAAAACAAAAGGAGGGACAAAGTTGAGAAATGAGAGAGAGAGAGACAGAGAGAGACAGAGAGAGAGAAAGAGAGAGAGAGAGAGAGAGAGAGAGAGAGAGAGAGAGATTACTGAAGCTGGATTATTCAACAAGTCCTTTAGAATTTTTATACAAGCCGTAGTCAGCTGAATCGGGTCGCAATATTAAAGGTTTTGGCATGTAACCCCCCCCCCTACTTTGCAGTAAATTCAAACCTAAAGCGCCAGTCATAACAGTTTTATTCAATCTACTTCTTTCCTATTTTTTATATTGGGCATTCATTTGCTTTTTTCTTCAGACGAGACTTTTTGGGAGCATTTAAACAGAGAGGGGTTGTTTAAATAAAAAAACGAGAACATTTTCTGGAACAAGCTGCATAAATAAGAGTACTGTATTCAAACAGGGACCACAACTTCGTCTATAGCTATACCTCTAGTGACTAAACATAACGACATCTTAACAGCCGCGTGGTTAAGGGAAAAAAATGGGGGGGGGTATGCTAAAAATTATATTTATTTTCTTTATTCAATCGAATTACTTTTGAAAAGACTTTTTATCAAAGTGAGGGCCCACAGTCATGATTTTCTTGTACGCCTACCTCAATGTTGCTGCGATGTCTCTCGATGAAATCCATACGTATGTAGTTGCGTACAATATCTTTTTATAAAAAATGAGTAATAAGTAATTGCTACTTTACCTCCTTCCTCAACATAATATTAGTAACAATAACGCTTGCTTTTTCGTGAGACAAAGTGTATGGAAACGAAAAAGAAAAACAAACTGCCATCACAAAAATAATGTGTCATAAATTGAGTTAACCTCCGCAGTATTTTGTGCACAAGTGTTACAATATATAACCTTTCCCTTATTAAAACTACTGTCGTTTTAGGTTCTTCTTTTCTTTCCTTTTTATAGGGAGCGTTAGGAACTTGTGTATGTGAGAGAGACAGGAGAGGGGAGTGTGGGGGGGGGGTGGGGTCTACCATGTAACTTTCTTGTCGTGTTGGAGGTTGATGGTACCTCGAGCAAACTGAGACTAGAGACCTTGCGCGCCGACTACGATAACGTTAGACGTAACAACACCTGTAGGTAATGTGGGTTTTACAGCAGACAATTGGCTGACGGACCCTGTTAGCCTATCAGCCATCTTGGATTTCCTCCGCTATGGGCTTCGTCCTCATCAGCGGGCCCCTTAGCGCATAAAATCTACTGTGTTAAGTGAGAGCGAGTTCACAGGCCAAAGAAGTTTGGATAAGGGGGAGGTCTTCATATAGTCAAATTGTTGACTGGCATAATAGGCTCCGAGTGTTCCTACTTTTTGTTTGCTTTTTCCTCAGTATAGCCTGGCAGCCCACTTGTATTGTAAGGAAAAACTGGATTCGAAGCAACACTGGCTATGAATAGAAAGGAGTATGTAGTATGGTGGCCGTTGGCCTGCCAGCTCAATAAGAAAGTGAAAAAAAAATTCAGCCCTATTATTCAAAGATTTTTTTTCAAATCGGATTAATACTATAACGGAGAGAAGTGACGGTGGCGGAGGGGGGGGTCAAGATTGGAACTTTTCACACTGAACAAGCAGTACTTCATATAAAAATCACTGAATGTGAGGAAAAAAATCAACAAATTCTTTACTCTAGGTGACTGTTCAATACGCTTACTAGTACGTTCAGAAGATACGTGTAGTAGTGTAGTAAACACCATTGAAACGATGCCCTGGCTTTTCTGGATGTTTTTAATCCAAACACTGTTCAGGCAACAGTAATCAGTTATAACGAGACAAAATTGACAGAACCGAGCTTTGGTCAGACGTTAACATAATTATTTCCTGTATAATTTTGTGAAAGAATGATTTTGAAAGACTTACTACCACACCCGGGAAGATTTTTGATACTAAAGAGGGTGTTCAGAGTCAATGACGAAAACAATGTAGTAATGGGGAGGAGGGGGGTGCATTAGTCGAGGAATACCACAGTATATTTTTTTAGAAACACGACTATTGATTGGAGAAAATATGGACAAATAAAACTTATGCTACCTACTATATCACCATAAGAAGCGTAGTTATGACATGGTATGGGTCATATTTTTCTCAAGGTGGTAAGACGGTGGGTGCCGAAGCTACTATAAGTGGAAGGTTCGAATCACACTACAGGCAGACATTCCGGGCCTTTCCACTGAAAGTCCACTTCTCTCCACTGCTGATTTTATACCTTTCAATCATCTGCTAAATCACCATGTTATTATGACGATGTGTTGTGTAAAAAATAAAAAAGATACTTGAGACCACCCTGGACATCCATAGAAAGGCTGTTGAGGTTGCGACATCGCTTTTGTATTATTAGGTCTATACCACCACTCGTGGTCCGTTGATGCATTTACGTTCATATTAAAGCTTTGAGGTTATGCTACCATTTCCAGACAAAACTCAGTTTCTTACCAATTCTTTGCTTTTTTTTCTCGCCTTTCTAAGAGACTGTGCATTAATTGAGAATTGCAGGGTGATGACTGTGAGCCTGTGTCACACCAATTATAATAGCCGAGATGTTAGAACTTGCGTTAGGCATTTCTGCCGAGCAGACACAAGGTTGTGGTTTTGTCGCCGCGATCAGTCCGCCGCGGTGCTAACATGATACATCGTTACTATTCTAAGGGGGGGGGGAGATTTTCTTTTTGTCATTTAAATCATCGTGTTTTTGGTGTGAATGTATTACGTTCTCCAGTTCTATGCTCCGATCAGAATTCGCTTTACTTCCACATTCAAACATAAGGGAGTTTGATTAATGGCAATCAGGGATTTCCAAAAGGCTTTTTCAGGATGCGAATATGATGGCCGTTCTGACTTCCGGTGTTAAAAAATTTTTGCTTCCAATCCATCACACAAGAAAAGTGTGAAACTTTTACATAAAAAATGTTTAGCAAGTGGCTTTTTTATCAAGGGCATGCTTTCATGTCATGAACATCACAGAATGAAATAATGATTTCTTTAAAAAAAAAGACTACCCACAAACATTTTACCCTTGCTCTTGCAAAAATTCCAAAAGAAAATTTCGTTGAACTGAAGGGAAAAAAATAATAATAATAAAAAGATTTTTCTCAAACAGACCACGATATGAAAATCAATGAGAGCGATAATTTTATGCACACTTAAACAGGCGTACACCGAAAGATACAATTTATATACGTGTAGATAGATAGATAATATAGATAGATAGATAGATAGATAGATAGATAGATAGATAGGCAAAATAAAGATCTAGGCGAAAGGTCTTTGTCTTGAAGCGGGTGGCTCAGTGGTCTGTTCGTGTGGTCTCTCGTCCAGCAAGGCGGTGTGTGCCGCCGGCGAGTGGTGCGGGTTCGAATTCTACTCTGTGTTCTTTTTTTCGTCTCGTCTATTGCTAGATCTAAGTTGTGGGCGTCTTTCTTTACTACGAAAAGAATGAGAAGCAGAGACAGAGAGAGGCGGACAGACAGGTCTACCTGAGACTGTCCTCTGCTGACCGCTGGGGTCGGTGTCCGCAAGTTGATTCATGTCCTGGCTTAACCGCCACATGTCCGACACTTTTAATTGATGAGGTGAAGTGGACCTTGATACGGAGAGCCCTACTTCGTGTTGCAGGCTAGTGGAGATGTGGGTCAAGCTTACTAGAGCATGGAGGAAGAGAGAGAGACAGAGTCAGAGAAATAGAGAGAGAGAGAGAGGGGAGTATAGAGAAAAGCAAAGAGAAAAACAATGCAAGCACACTGACAGAAAAGAAATTGGGGAAAATTGACAGAAACAGAGATCTATCTTTGAGAGAGACGAGGAGATGGAGGAAATTTGATAGAACTAGAAAGGTGCATGGAGACTTAGCAGAGCTAAATGGCAATAAGAAAAAGCGATAGAAAAAGATGTAGAAAGTATAGACAGAGATAGAGTGGAGAGAGAGAGAGAGAGAGAGAGAGAGAGAGAGTCAGAGAAAAAGTCAGAGAAAGAGAGAGAGAGAGAGAAAAGTAGGTCATAAAGATGGAGATGTTTAAATGAGCGAGAGAGAAAGAGAGAGAGAGAGAGAGAGAGAGAGAGAGAGAGAGAGATTCAATCTCATGTACTGCGTGAGTGCTGTGAGTATGCTGAACTTCCGAGCCGTTTAGTGGCTTTTCATTCTTTGATACCAAGCTAAGGCAATCTCCTCTAGTATGGCACTTTTATAACTATTTTTTAGTCAATACTAAAAGACAAGAATATATATCTAGCTTGCGAAAATTAGATTTTAGTCCGAAGAGAAAAATATGGAGCAAAATGTTTGGCTAACAGTTCACACCAATTTATATCCAAAAAGGGATGGTCTACGAAATCGCATGGAAACAGCAGCTTTCTTTATATATATGCCCATTTTAAGCTTTGGGTCGTGAACAAAAAAAAATTGGGAATCACAACAAATCGCGTCTCAATAAAGATTTAAATAGTATCTGCTGGGTGTTGCTTTTTACGTTAATGACGTAACTTCTTTTGCTGTCTTTTTCCTTCTTTTTTTTCGTGGAATGATGTTTGCCAACGGATTAGGTCGAATAACGGCAAGGTAGACATTGTTTGGGTTTGTGTCCACCGAAGCGTGCCCAGTCGTTCAGGAAGGGGGAGAAAGTACAATACACTCCTTGTAAAATATGTCGTGTGTGCATATACATATATATAATGTGGACAAGCTAAAAAAATGTAGATTATGTGTACTTAGTCTCCGTGACGGCCACACGTCCGATCTCATTCTCTGTCTCCGTATCCCTTCCTTTTATTGTGTGTACGTTTGGACGCGTCAGACCGCATCGGCAACACTTGGGTGGCTCAGGCCCGTTATATCAGTAATGTTGCCATGTACCGATACTGCACATAGGACACTTTTCGGCAATGAGAATCAGAGATGGTTCTTGGAGACATCATAGCAGGCGTGCAGTCTGTTCCATTAAGGTGTCTTATGTTTGGACATAGTCCACCCATGCATTTCAAAACTCCTATAATTATGTCTCGATGGAACTTTGAAGACGATGGCCAAGACCTCGATACAGTGGCGTTTGTTTCAGTCCACCCAGAGCAAGGGTGCCATCAACTGGTTCTTTATATCGATTTGTCTTACTTATTCTTGGTTGATTACCCGAGGTATTGTACAACGTTGTTGCTCCAAAGTCCAAAGCTTTGTTAGCAAGGACTTTGAGCCTATTACATGCGTAGTACTATCAGAGGATTTGACCCTTTTTGATTTTTGTCTTTGCGCCTTTGCTAAACCAATCCTCTTGTGGTACCAATTTGTCAAGGTCTGATATAGAAAATGTTTTAAGCGACAAGATTTATAACGATGCATATAGCAACATGCTAAACAAAATGTTCCAATGTTTGTTAGCTCTTCTATCAAGATAATCGAAGTAGAGCATTCAAAATAAGCCGCGGCTAGTCCCCACATGAACAGTTTGAAAGACCCTCCAGTCGTGGTCAGATAATTTTAAAAGGAAAAAAAAACCAATCATATTTCACCTTCTTGGTGACAAACTTATAGAGGTGATTCTACAAGCTGGCTTCGCGGTTATGTGTCTAGCTACACACGACCGTTTTCAATTTGAACCTACGTCCAACCGTCGATTGTTGCCGTATACTTTATAACACTAAACAACCCGTCTTTCATAGTTATTATACTTGTATTACTAAAACATTGAACAAAACTTCAAGTAGGCTATCAGCCGTACAAGTGTTATCAATTTCAACTTCCTCTTTTCGAAATGGCGTTATCAGGGCAATAATGTAATGTCAAGTCATACATCACGCATTTTAGTTTTTCTTTTTTCTTGTATCGATTGACACAAATGTTAGGTCAATAAATAATTTAAAGATGCAAAAAAAAAAATAATAATAATAGTAAAAGAGCCCGTCGATAACTTGGAAAACAATAAATAATGTGTTTCAGTTTAGTCTCGAGATCGCAAACACATCGAGATCGGCGAATAATTAAATAATTTTTCTTGCTGTGAAATCGATAACGACGACATTCACCGTGAATAATAATAATTAAAAAAATATGTTTAGCCACTACAGTCTTTTACCTGTCCAATATTTTCCTTTTAACGATGAAGCTGAGAATTGATGCTTAAAGATAATCGCCAGGTTTGAGCGTGTCAACTGCGACTTTATTGTTCGATTCGAGAAACAATAACGACCATGAACATCAGTAGCATAGAGCGGGTGAAAAGAAAAGCGAAACTTAGTTCTAGGAGTGGGAGAGAGCCATCAAGGCTTTAATTACCATGACCCACTTTCTAAGCTTTAAGCTTGTGGGGACTTTTAATGCTAGGAAAAAAAGAAAGGGTAAAGAAAGAATCTTTGTTTTGTTTTCTAAACCTAGATTCGATAGTTTCCACCCCTCAAAATGGCTGTGAAAAGACTTACCCGGAAGTGGCAAGAGCGGGCGTTATAAAGGAGGACTATAAGTTGAAGGGTGAATGTTGATTGGTGGAGGTGGTGCAATGGTTGAAGGTAGTCCCTAGTCAGTCAGTGGTCTCGTGTCGTGTCGGTAGTGGCCATTGCTGACATCCTAAGCCTCTGGTGTCATTCACGTCAGTTTCTCTCAATGAGAACGTGTGAAAGATAGGAGTTTGTGGGATGGGGGGCTGTGGACGGGAGGGAATCAGATCGATATTGGTGCCGATATTCTGTCTATCGATCGCAGTCACGAACAAGGGGACCCGTCGTGATGGGACGGCGGTTTTTTTTTTGTTATTGTTTTTTTCTTCTTTCGCTTTATTTTGTTTTGTTTTTACTTGTTTTGTTTTTATTGATAAAATGCGCCTAGGCTAGTCCCGCAGGCAAGAAAACAATACATTGATAGCGGGGGTCGGGTATACCGATGAAATATTCGTGGCCGTCTATAAATAAACAATGGAGAATGTGAGAAGTTCACGAGTGCCTGATGTTAATATGTACTACTA
>BMAT01007031.1:332618-342695 GCA_019649035.1 Elysia marginata
CCTCGACTCATCTCTAGATATGTAGTCGAGCTTAGCGCTGTTCGAGCACAACAAACAAACATCAATACTATTAGCGCAAGTCAGTTGTGTTACTACTGCTGCTGTTGTTGCTGCTGCTGCCTCAACCGCGAATGCAGCGCCGTCACCCTGTATTGGAGTGTATAGGCTATCGTGTTGCATTACCTCGCAGGGCCCGAGAGTGGCGCAGTCGTGTTATGCAAAGGTGTGTTTTCTAGATCTGTGCACCGCAAATTTGGATACACTTTTTCCGTTTGACGTACTATAATCGTTCTTAGGTCTTGGTAGAAAATAATTTAGTCTAGGTTCCTATGGTGAGGCTTATATTACTATCATTATTATTATTATTATTATTATTATTATTATTATTATTATTATTATTATTATTATTATTATTATTATTATTATTATTATTATCATCATCATCATCATCATGATCTTTATTATCATTATTATTATTATCATTAATATTATTATTATTATATTTTACAGTAATCATTATTGTTTTTATTATAATCATTATTAACCAGTTCATCGATTTTGCTTTTATTATTATATAAACATCAATATTATCATCGTCATTATCATCATAATTTACCATTTTTATCAACTTTGCAATTATCATTATTCATATTTTTATTATCATATCTATTATTATTATTGTTATTATTATTATCATCATTATTATTATTTTAAATGTATATTCTTCTTCTTCTTCTTCTTCTTCTTCTTCTTCTTCTTCTTCTTATTATTATTATTATTATTATTATTGTTATTATTATTATCATTATTATTATTTTAAATGTATATTCTTCTTCTTATTATTATTATTTTTATTACTTTAATGTATATTCTTCTTCTTATTATTATTTTTACTATTATTGTTTGATATCATTGCTATTATTTTTATGATTACAGGAGTATTGCTATTTTATTTTACTATTATCTTGGACGAATAATCAAGTTCTACCATTTTTTACCTTTCCATAAAAAACTTTCATATTATATTCTGTTGAATGCCCTGCCTATTTATTTTTATTGTGAACACACATTAGATTTACAGGTTTAGAGTGAACTGCGATTACCCAAATTTCGAAGATTTTCAGATTGTCATTCGAATTGTACTTCCAAACAATTTTAGAAAGATGTTGCTAAGTGGTTTTTTTATATTTAGATGTAACTTTTGTGTAGATCTAAATTTCATAAATGGAAAGAACCAATTTAAGTAATTATATAATTGAAATAGATAATACAACTAAATCCTTTTTTTTAACCATCTCGACACGGCACAGCACTTTTATTTTCGACCATGACCTATCTCAGAAATTAGTAGATATGGCATGTATCGAGATCCAGAGTACTCTAGATCTAAATGTTTTGTAACTTTTGTTACGGACATCAGTATTAGCACGCGAGTGAAGCTTTAAAGCCGGTAAGCTCAGATCTCTTATCGCCATTAAAACACATGTCGTATTCTGACCCGCAGCATCTGCAAGAATCTTTAGAAGTTTTGCCAGCAGCCCTGGCAAGAAAATTAATAACATAGTAGATACTTATTTTAAAGCTGTGGAGATGCTTAACTAGTTAAGACACACCACAAGAATACAGATTTACATCACAAAGTATTTAATATTATTATCATTTGGAAAAAAAAACAACTGTTAAAATTGGCCTAAACAGAAGTTGTTAGAGTTAAATGTTTGTTTTTTTTTTGTAATATGGATTTGTTTGAGATATTGAGACAGCAAGATCTAGGTTTTATACAACATCTTCACTCATAGAGGAGAAAAAAAACTTACTTCTAAAAATGTCGTTTTGCTGTTTGCTATAAACGTTTTAAATTTTGTGTAGCGCCTGGATCTAGATTTGATAAATGCACTAGACGCTTAGCTTACAGCTACATAACAATTTATGTTTGAATGAAAAAAAACAGCTCTAAAAAGGCGATTTTCTTTGTTATACTTTTCTATTTACATAGAAAGGGTAGTACATTCTTTTTACAATTTTAATCTTCAACGTGTTTTAGAAAGTTCTTGACCATTTTCCTTGTATTTTAATTTATAAGGTGCACCTCTAGGCTTCTTTTAAATAAATTTTGGACCTCCAGATATCACGGTAGCTAATAAAGGAACCTCAGCACCGACTTATCTCTATTTTGTTTTCAAATCTAAACCATTCAACTCTTGCAACCAATCCGAATGAGTCTTAAGTCGAAATTGGAAGGTAGGCAGTTATTGGAATCACAGAAAAGCTGATTTTCTCTACTTTCAAATACAACAAACAGAAAAGCTCTACCATGCTTCTGTATGAAGTAATAGACGTTTGAAGTCACCAGGGTTAGGACTTGTGAAATTTCAAAAAGGGGAGAAAACAGCATTTCAAGTTTAGACGACTATAAAGGTGTTGAGGCCTTATCAACCATACCAACTAAAAAGTAAACACTTAAAAATGAAATTTGAACATCTATTAGGTGGGAAAACTGTTTAAAAGTGGTATCAGCATCACTATTTAAAATAAAAAAATAGAGTAGTGAAAACCCATTAAACTTTTAAAGCCTATATCAAACTAAGCCTTTCGACTTACGACTCATTTGGACAGGATGCAAGACATATGCTAATTTACATAAATAATTATAGAAATTTCAAAATGTTGTTATTGATATCAATTTATAAAACCTTACAGTTTTTTTTTTGGCACTGACTGATAAATTTTGTAAGAAGCAAAACAAAACAAAAAAAAATAAAAGAAAAAAAAACTTGTAAGAATTAGGATGACTTAGGTGAAATTGGGGTCGTTAAAAAGTTGCGCCTTATAAGATGTAACTGTTTAATTTTTAATTCAACACACGTAGACTAAATACACCTGTTTCTCTCTTGAGAAGTATGGTGAAGCCCAAAAAGTAAAGACGCCTACCTATAATAGATTTGTAAATATTCTTCTCTCAAAGCAAAAAATGAGTTTGACCTAATACAATGGAATGCTCAAACAAGTTAACATTTTTTCGACGAATTTTTGTAAAACTTGTGTAATTTTTGTTCTAAAAAATATTCTAGAGGCCAGATTTTCAATATTCTCAGACAGAGTCTAAATCTATGCCAAACCGAAACTTTACATTCAGAATTTATACTAAATATTAAAAAAAACCGATGTGAAAGAAAAAACTGCGAGAACTAATCAGCTTGATTGTCACTGACCTTCATCAAGTGTTCTTTGAATGACTTGATTATTCTTGGTTAGTGTTGTAGAAAAAAAGAAAAGGTTTTTTTTTCTCTTTTTCTCTCAGAGTTCTTTGCAGCCTTGGAATGAAACAAGACCTTCCTCAATTCAATCTTGGGTTTAGGTGTTAAAACAAAGATATTTTCCAAAAAAGTTCATAAGATTTCTTCCTTATAAACCATAAGGCAGATGAACTTAAACAATACTGGTTACCAGTTATGATTATTTTTTGTGACGCAATAATGATATTTAACAAAATTTGATTGCATTGGTTAGGTTTGAAGCAACTCAACTATTTTTTAAAAATTTACATCAATGCTTTTTTTTAAAACCTTTTTAGTTCCAAATTGGGAAATGGCGCCAGAGCTATTTTGTGAGTTTTAGTTCAGTCTTGGAATATCAGATAAGACTTGAGAGTGCCATCATCAACTCTCTTTCTGACTGTCCAGCTTCCCAAATAACTTGGCCAAGGACGTTCCACGATTTGGAATTCTGTTATTTACTTACAACTCTGTGCAGGAATAGCTGAACCAATTACTCAAGACCTTAAGGTTTACTCTCTAGGAAAAACAAAAAGGACCAGGAAGGTAGGAGGGCACTTTCGAGACACCCTACCAACCAAGATTTACACCTGTATGCCAGTTAGTTTTTCCTCAATGTTGGATGTTACGGGAGGGAACTAGTTCTAAGCCCACGACGTGTAAGCAAGATCGAGGCCCAGATCAAGACTGTATTCACCTTATTTAACGCGCACCTCCGCAAACTCGTCGTAGAGGTTTACCACCGAGCTGGGACACTATAAATTGAGGCTTCTAGCTAAACACCCAGGCTTTTCCATCCGAACAGTTTGCCCTCCGGGCAGCTCATGGCAACCACACTGGCGTGGGAGCGCATGCTTGGCCGAGGGGGCTGCGCCGACCCTATGGGGTCCGCTGGCAAGAGGTTCCATTCCCCGATGGAGCTACCGGCTTACTGCTACCATCCGACGCCGCCAGCAGCTCACCCCGGCGCCCCTCATCATCATGGGCATCCCCACCACCCGCACCACCACCCACATCATCCTCACGCTGCCATGGCCCACTCGGGTCACTCGGGGCCGCACCCAGGAGGCCATCCCGCTCAGGGAATGATGGATTTCTACCACTCATGTAAGAGTAAGTAAGACTTAACCGAACCCCGTGTTTACCCCCTGAGGGCATCTTCAGTACGGTTTGTTTCATACAGACTTGAGTCTGGTATACTTTATTATGCAAAATTCTCAAAGTTAAATTTTCAACCATTTTGGGAGCAAACATTATTGTCCTTTAAGGCACTGAGTCCGTACGGGAGAAAATAGAAAACTTTAAGAAGAATGATAATTTTATTGACTGGATAAATTCGAACTGGATCTTCTTACGAGCTTTAAAAATGAAGGAAATCACTGAGTTTAACAGAGATGACTAAATTAAATACCAGTTATTGCAAAAATGGAATGAAATGGTAAAAACAAGAAAAAAGAAAGAAATAAAGTTAGGTGATTACATAAAAAAGAAATAAAACCGGAACAGATACTTTGATACTAAATTCAAACACTTTCTAAAGCTCAGAGCTGTCGCCCAGTTTAAAAAAATCTCCAGAAAAGCTATTTTCTCTGTATATTGTTTTGCTTTTTTCATTTACGTTTTTGTTCCTTAAAATACACACTCGAAAAAAAAAAAACCTGCATGCTTTGAAAACAGCATGCAGTCATTGTTGCTTATTTATACATAAAAAGAACACCCCCCCCCCTTTTAGTCCTTTTGTTTCTTCTTCCTACCCTCTGTACTATTTTCATTTGAAAAAAAGAAAGATCCGGCTCATCAAACGATCTTTTAAAACTAATCCCATCGATTGTAACTGTCTACTGGCGTGAATGTTTTTTTCATTTGTTGTTGTTTATTTAGTCTGATAACTGTAAGGATAAATTTTGAGGTAGCCGACCAAAACAATAAAATCTTTCCGGAGTAAAACACCCTCTTTATGTTGAAAATAATGTGTATCTGTGGGGTGATCTAATTCTTGCCTTTGCAGCAGTCGGAGCCCCTTAGCGAAATTTTTATTTCTGGTGTTTGAAACAATATCCATCACTTTTCTCCGACAGGCTCAATTGAGATCTCCGCTGTAGATAACACAGCACACAAAGCATCCTATGTAAAATGGCAATTTTATGCATTCGCACTCTGCGACACGCGTAACTTATACACACATCTGCGTGAGCAAAGTTATGCTTTGAAGTTTGTTCGTCATTATACCAGCCTTACTAGACTAGATCTAGACTATCTTTTGTTTTTGGTCGCTGGTGGTTAAAAAAAAGAGCAGAAGTGGCTCTGCACTACTAATACAATGCATTAGACAAACGACGAGACCAGCTGTTTTAACATTGCGCTCTGAATCAGCCTACGGGAAAATAATGATATTGATTTTGCATTGCATTATCGCCTAGCGACTGGCATAGGGGTTTGATGATTTTTAGTCTATGAAAAAAAAAACAACAAACAACAAAACAAAATACAAGAGAAAACAAACGCCATTTATGTTTTTCAGTGTTATTGTTGGCCTATATAAAATTACCATGGCTGCTGGTTATTAATTGTAAAAGAAAATTTCGCCAAACCGACACAAAACAGGTCAATGCAAAAAAATGAAACCGTCGCCAGAAGCAAAATACAAACTATCAAACGTAACAATCGTCAATCTACGGCGTTCGGGAATTCAAGAGAAAACCAATATTATTTCAGACTAGCTGCTCACGGCTCGCTGAAATTAAAAGCAGTTAGGATTGCAACGCAGAGCATTGCAAACAGAGAAGAGCAGTCGAAGTGTTTGTACGTATTATTGTGCATTGTGATAGAGCTTTGGGGAAAATCTATGGCATATGCTCCAGAATGTTATAGTGAAAAGAAAAAAATGGGAATGATAGAGAGAGAGAGGCAGAAAGATTGGGGCAACATGGGTGCAAGATAAGACTTAAGGGGGATACGAAATGACTAAAATGACTATAATAAGTAGAAAGTTACAGGAATAAGAAAAGAGAAAGAGAGAAAGAGAGAGACAGAGAGAGAGACAGAGAGATAAAGAAAGAGAGAAAGAGAGAGATAGAGGGAGACACGGAGAGAGATAGAGAGTATGATTGTGTATATTTTAACTTACTGAAATTCCGGCTTTTAAACTCTTCCTCTCTCCCTTCTTCCCTCTCGCCCTCTCATTGTTTACCTGCCGCTCCATCTCTCTTTATATCTTTCTATCACGTTTATTGTTTGTGGATATTTAAGGCTAATTTTCCTTTTCCTCCAATCTTTACTTCTTCTATTCACACCCATCAGCTGTTATCATCTGTCAGTTTTAATACTACCCTTCTCATTGTTTTTGTTTCCATTTTTTTGTCTTTTGACCCTGTTATCTATAGACCATTCTGTTTTCGATATCAAGAAAACGACTGGACAAAAGCAACGTTAAGTTCCTTTTCAACATCATTACTGGCTTTCTCCATCGTCATAGATACCGTTATCGTCATCATCATCATCATCATCATCATCATCATCATCATCATCATCATCATCATCATCATCATCATCATCATCATCATCATCATCATCATCATCCTCCTCATCATCCTCATCATCCTCATCACATCATCGTCACCATCATCATCATTCATCATCAAAACCATCTGTAACTCAAGCAACCGTCAAAACACCAGTTATACCAACTGCACCATTGTTAAATTATTGCTAAAACAGACGCAGTCGGAAAGTAAAAAAAAAAAAAAACAACCATAATTACGTCTTTACACGTAAATACATTATGGTTTATTCTTTAAGTATTTAAACCTAGCTGAGAAAATTTACAGAAAATAACACCAACAAGGTCGCTGAAACTATATCAATATTGATCTCGACCGTTTTATTTAATGTTGTAATTAATTATAACACTTTGACTTTCGTTGTCGCTCTTTGTTGGGAGCAAGGCTAAATTAAAAAAAAAGAACCCACAGAGCTAAACAGCTAAGCCTTTTTGCATAATATCTTTCTTTCTTTTTTTTAAATTTCAGTGTTTGACTTTCATATTGTTTGGTAATAGAAAAGCATATGTTAATGATTTTTTGTTCTTGCAGTTGTTGTTGTTGTTGTTGTTGTTTATGTTTATGCAATACTTATTGGTTATGTTGGCACACTGGAGCTTATCTTTTGAATATCACAATCTAACATCTGCGGCTAAGTAGATCTGTTGCTTTGACGATACTTGTGTAGACCCATACTCTCTTTACAGAGAAAATAAAGCGGTCGTGAAACTTGTTTTTTTATATACATATTGAAATTTATAATCGTCACAATTTATATACTTTTTTATAGTTGTGGATAGTGAGAAAATAGAAATGCTTAACTGTTCAACGGTAAAAGGACAATCTATCTCCTTATTCTTGTGTCTATAATTATAGGAGTGAGAGTTTGTTGAAAAAGGATTCAAATAACTTCGAAACGCAGAAGATTTTATCAGCATCGTTTATTCGTAGTAAATCTACCTCTCTTTAAGATTGTCAGATACCACTACCCATGAATTTTTTCAATGTTTGGACTTGACTGAGAACGAGATGTGATAAGCTTTTTTTCCTCTAAAGCCTGGCCAAGCGCTTTATTTCTCTCTCTGTGTCTGCCTCTCCTCTTTCTCTCTCTCTCCCTCTCCTCTTTCTCTCTCTCTCTATCTATCTATCTCCCTCTCTCCCTCTCGTCTGTGTCCTGTCGTCTCTATATTGGGTTTGCCTCTCTTTTACCAAACTTTTCCTCCAACTTCTTTCCCATCTCTCTCTCTCTGTCTCTCTCTCTCTGTCTCTCTCTCTCCCTCTCTCTCTCCTCTCTCTCTGTCCTTTCTCTCAATATGAGTTTCGGAAAATACAACCTCTTTGAATTTTTGCACAACATTTAAATCTACTGTTTCACAAAAAAAAAAAAAACAACCCAAAAAAACAAACCCGACGCGTCTCATAGCTCTTACGTCTTAGCAGCTAACTTAACCATACGGTCAACTTAGTAGCGAGATTTAACTTACATAGGGAGCCTATTTACAACAAAGAATCATAAAATTTTCGTTATATAAAGATCTAAATCTTTACTTCTACTCATAGATAAAAAGGGATACAATCCTCTCAAGTTACTCTTGCACTTTTTTTTTCAAATATGAAAAAACCCATTGTCTATCTTTTGCATGTAATTTTATCATGTTGTTCCTCTTTTGAGTGTTTTTTGTCATTGAGCCTGTCCCTTACATGACTATAACTAAAACAATACAATCGAATGAGACAAATACGTTGCTCTGTTTCGTAAGCATTGGTCTTTGTTTGTGTCAAAAAACAGTTTGCAATAATCATAGGCTTGGAATTGAATTTGAGTCAATGAGAAAGGTTGCATAATGAGAATTATAATGCCATTGTATGAAGAAAAAAAATTGAAACAAAATGGTGGTAGTGGTGGTGGTGGTGATAATAATAGATGAAAAAAAAAGACAAGCAGGAAAAGGTGAAGAAAACGCACTAAAAACCTGGTTCGCTTCCAGTGGGCGTGTTTTGGCCCCAGGGCCAGGTAGGGTCCACCAAGGCTGCTAGAGTGCCAGGCTGCCGATCATGCCGTTAAATCGAGACTCAAGAGGCCATCAGAGCGGGGCCTGCATTAATTATTGAACCTAGTGCAGGCCCCTGAAACAAAAGGCCGCGGGTGTTTAATGGGTTAAGGAGGCTGGCGGGCGGGTTATAGAAGCTGCTGCCTCCTTTTGTTGTCTCCCCCCCCTCCCCACCCTCTCATTACTCTCGTGGAGAAATGTAGCTTGAGAAGTGAAGAAGAGGAAAGGAGGGGGGGGGGGGGAGAGGGTAACAGAGGAAGAGTACGAAGAGGCAGCAATAAAAAACAATTACGGAGAGAGCATAATTCTATATCCCGTGCAGTTGTAAGCATGAAGAAAGGGTATCCAAAGTATATCTTAATTCCGTGGAAGATGAGAGGGAGGCATGGAAGGCGAGGGAGTACAAAGTGAACGGAGAAAGAGAAGAAAATATAGCGAAGAGAAGTAAAGAGAAAAAAAGAGAGGGGCAGGAAGAAAGAGAAACACGCAGAAAACGGAAAGAAAATAAAGAAAGTCAGAGATAAATAAATAAAGATGGGAAACAATTTTGAGAAAGCTTGAGCTTTTATTTAAAAACATAAAAGTTAAAAACCACATAGAAAATTTGCAATGTTCAACAACTGTATCAAGCAAAACAGGAACGCAAAGATTACCATTCTTCTTTTTAGTTTCAGCAAAGAAAATAATGGACGAATAAACCGCAACCAAACAACCGGACAAACCTTCTGGCACGGCTAAATGCTTCAGAATGACCCATTTTCTTTTGTCGATGAGCTTTTCAGGTCCAGATTCATTACAAAATCATACCCCTCCCGCCTGCGATCTGTTAGAAAAGGCCGGGGCCCTCCTGCTGACTTCTGGGTCTAAATTAATATACTCTTTTAATATCATTGAGCGTCTCAAGTGGCTATTTTACGGCTTTCTACTTCTTTTTTTTTTTTTTTTTTAGCGACAAAGAAAAGACTAGACCTGGGGCAAGAAAATGTCTTATTACCTGAGGAAACTCAACCGATTAGTGGGCCAACTTTAACTTGCGTGTATCAGTGTATTTCGAGTTATTCAGCTGTCTCGCCGCATGAAAAAATACCACACAAAACAAAATGACTGCATGAAAAAGTACCACACTAAACACAATGACTGGCGCCCTTTTTTCCCCCACATTATTTTACGCAAACCTTTTGTTCTTTGTTTCTCATTCCTGATGTTCCTGAT
>BMAT01007031.1:342936-353175 GCA_019649035.1 Elysia marginata
TATACTCTATATCACTGCGATATCAATAACACCTAAACAACAATACTTGTAGACGATTTAACAACATGACCTAAAATCTTGTTCCGTAAACGGGGTGCAATATCCACCGAGTAGCCGCCATAGTTTTAGTCTCTTCTAGACTTCTAACAAGGGCTCCTGCAATCATACGAGATGAGCCCCAAAATCTTTCACTATCGGTATCAATTTATTCTGTTCGGCAACCTCTATAGGGCTATTCCATGAACTTTCCCTTTGGGCAATGGTGAGTTATTAGGCCTAAGATTCATTACTAGAGTTATTCGAATAAACTACCTTTCCCACGGAGGAGTTCGCTGGAGAGCCCGCTTTTTATAATTTCACATACAAGAGAGGTTAGTCCTGAAACAACCCCACAGAGCGATGCTTAGCGTCCTCATATCTCCCACACATCTTTCCATCGACTTTTATCATCAAACTTAGAGGAAAAAAATTCCAGTGAAAACAACTAGAAAAGCAAAAGTTAAACAAACAAGCAAACAGAAAGAAAAAACAAATGAACACACAACTTGACCCCCAGCAGCAGCAGCTACAAATCTTGTGAAAATGTAACTGCCATGGACAATGATAAACGTAACACAATAAGTCATGAATTATTGGACTTGAGTAGCGACGACTCTTGTCAGAACCGGCGTACAGACACGGTTTCTCCATTCTTTATAAGGGCAAAGTCTTTAATAATTCACTATCTACTAGCAGCTTGAAAAATAAAAAGAAGAAGGGAAGTTTAGCATTGGAGATTAAGGTTGTTTCGAGCATAGAGTGTATTTGAATGCTTTTCGATTTGTTCACTTTTTCACCTCTTGCGAACACGCACAATACTTATGTTTTTTATCAACTCTTTCTCTGCCTGTCTGTCTATCTGTCTCTGTCTGTCTGTCTGTCTGTCTCTTTCTCTCTCTCACGTTGACTTTCTCTCTCCCCCATCTCCCTTTCCCTCCCTCCCTCTCTCTCTCTCTCTCTCTCTCTCTCTCTCTCTCTCTCACTCACTCACTCTTTCTCTGTCTGTATGTGTATGTCTCACTTGATCAATGGTTACCTAGCTCTTTAGTAGGTGTCAATCTCTCAATATTTCTGTCTCTCTGTCTTAGTCAGTGATCACGTTCACCGTCTTTCTCTGTTTGTTGTTTTCTCTCTCTTCCATTCTTCCCTTACGGTTGTTGATTTCTATATTTACGATTTTAATTTTCATAAAATTATCATCATTTTAATAGACTAAGAGTATTTGTAAATCGCCTAAATTCTCTGTTCGTAACATTCTATGAGTAATTTAGTTTAATTGGTATCATCTTTTTCGAAGCAATGCAAAACTCAACATAAATGACTCGTTCAAAAGAAGGTTTGAAATAAAAACTTCTTGCCCAAGTTTTCAGCTTCCAATTTATTTGGGTTTTTTTTTGTTGTTGTTAATTTTTTTTTAACAAAGCTCACGCCCTTCGACCTCTTTGGTCAACCTATCTAGTGTTTTTCCCCTCAGCACCTTCCTTTTGATAGGCCTATATAACATTCTGGTTGTCTCTGCACAAACTCCCTCGGGAAGCTTAGGGAACGTTCAAAATCACTAAAGAAACCTTTGGTATAACAACAACACAACCACCACCGCCACCAACAATACCAACAACTTTACAGGGACCTCTACTTACCACCATGCCTACGCAACAAAAAGCTGACAACAGTCACCACAGAAATGAAACTTAGGGGACATTTAAACTCGTCAAAGAAACTTTTGGTATAACAGCATCAAAAACAACACCAACAACTTTACAGGGACCTCTACTTACCGCCTGCCACTGCAACAATAGGCTAACAACAGTCACCACAGAATGTCCCGGCCCCAACCTCCTCATTCCGGCCGCCTTGTCGATCGAACCCTTTACCCATTCTCCTCCCCATTTCGGTCAATAATTTAAGCATTTGAGCCCAGTAACTTTTTCCAATTTTTTTGTTCTTTTTGTTTTCAAAGGCTTTGAATCACAACCAGAAAATAATTGTTCTCCTCTGTCTTTTTCTTCTTGTTTCTTTTGAGTATGTTTTTGCTCGATTTCGACGGAATAAAGAAAACTAATCTAGTACGGAGAAAATAATTATCTTCCATCAGGTTCGAACAAACGAGACGAGACAATTTTGCTTTAAAACAATGTTCTTGTTTCGATAGATGTGGGACTGGCTATGAAAGAAACGAAGAACCCCCCATAGAATATCACAAAGCCTCAGTTTTATACCGGTGACTGTTGTTTTGAGAGCACGTCAAGTAAAGAGGGGGGCAATGACATACTACATGATTGTGCCATTGTTTCGATTCCATAATCGATTCGGATTACTTTCTCTACGGCACCCAGCCTGCCTCTTGCTTCCTTCGCGTACTCTTTCACTTTAATGCCATGCGTCTTCTATCGCTCTTCAACGCTGTGTATTTGTAGACAACTTCGTTTTTTTCTGCATGTTTTTTTTTCCTTTTCTCTCGATCTCTCTCTATCTCATTCTCTTTAACAGTCCTTCTTTCTTGCATTACTTTTTCCCCTTGAGCGAAATATCGTTTCGACCTCACCTCTCTCTCTCTCTCTCTCTCTCTCTCTCTCTCTCTAAGTATTGCCAGGGAGGCAATATTTGTGTGAATGACAAGCAAAACCTTTCATATTGACCCCCCATGGAGGCTTATGCGATTTATGCATTTTTCACTTCTGCTTTTTTGTCTTTTGTGCGTCCATTTTGCCTTTTGTTTCAAGTCTTATTCTTGATTAGACCATGCTAATTAGTTTGGGTCGGTTTCTTTAAAACTATCAAAAAAAATAAAACAACTGGTTTGTGTGGAAAATTTGCACTCTAATAGGTCTCCAGCAAAAAAAAAAACAACAAAAAACAAAACAAAAAACAAACAAAAACGGACATCATTTGGGTGAGGGGGTAAGGGGTTTTCTAAGGCAGGCATACACCTGGTTATAGCTTTCTTTATTTACACCCCCCCCCCCTATTTTTCTTTCTCTTTTGAAAACTTACAAAATGCATTTCATTTTTTTTTTAATTCTAATTAGAACATTGGCTGTTTCAAGTCTTCTCTAATAGCGCCTGTTACATGGGAATCTTTTTTTTTTCAATTTTAACAATCACGAAGACCCATCAGAAGTATCTATAGCTCAACACGTTTTGTTAGCTTCTTTTTTATTCGTGTTACTTCAACACAACTTGATCGTAAGAAAAATATCAGAATCAGAAAAACTTTTTTTTAGTTTTATCATTCGTGTTCTCGTGTTCAGCGATAATACCTCTCCGATCGCCATTAGGGAATTCACAACTAGCCTACTTCTTAACATAACCGTGGTGACATATCACCGCGGTCGCCGCCGCCATTATCTTTATAAGCACCATTTTCATCATCAATAGATTGTATTTTGTAATTGACGTGCAAAATGAAGAAAAAAATAACTTCAATTTTCCCCCTTATTAATTAAATATTTTGTGTAATTGTGAAGACTTTCTGACTGGGGTGAATTTATGATTATAATGATATTAATAAACTTTTAATATTGATTCTGTAAAAAAAAATTAGCTATACTATTACCCGGCCTTTATAAAGTAGCTCAACAATATCACAGCTGCAGTATGGTCACTATGGTATAAAACGCCACTGATTGCCAGCAATAAATGAATATATGCAGTGAACGAGATAATCAGACCAAGTTTGACAAGTACATGAGTTTGATTCATAATTTACACAGTACTGTGTCTATTTAATGTGTGTATTCCAAATATGTTGAGGCGAGCCATACAATATTATACTGATGAAGACTAATGCCATATGAAAACAAATGAGTTGAATAATTCTTTTTTAAATTTTAGCCTTTACATATTCAGGTAAGAAGTCGTTAGGGTAAATTATATTATATAAATTTCGAGACATGAAATTCATACTTTTTTCGGAGTTTGCCTTACCGCAAGCTGCCAAATCAGTAGTTTTCGCATGAGGAAAACATGTAGATCCTTTTTCATTTGTTTTCGTCTCAGATCGCTTAAACAAAATCAACAACTATAACTGCAAAAAAAATTTTTTTTTAAAATTTGGTTCAAGTGTGTTTTTCTCCTAAAATAAGGCAAAAACTAGATTCTAAGCATGTTAAAAATTTGTACATAAAGTAGATTGAAAAAGAAACCACCCTATAGTTGTATAATGTTCTCGTGGACCCCGTTCTGGCAGAGAGGTTAATATGAAACAAAACTTAAACAAGGTAGACTCTTTCTTTATCCATTTTGTGTTATTCACGGCCCTTGATTAGAGGCAAACGTTAAAAATATATAAATGTATATAAATGTACTTTAAGAAATTCCAAAAACAAAATGCTACATTTGTTGCAAGAACATTAACAACCACAACAACAACAATAACTATGAAAATAAAAATAATGACATTGATAATAATAATAATAATAATAATAATATTAATAATAATATTAATAACAATAATAATAATTGCAACACTAATAATAATAATAATAATAATAATAATAATAATAATAATAATAGTTAATAATAATATTAATAATAGTAATAACAGTAAAACGGAAAAAAAGAAAATTATAACAATACACACAATAATGATATTTGTAGTGGCATACATAAAAAAAAACTTAACAAATTAATTACAAAAAATTAAACCATAAATAAAAAGAAAGAAAACAAGCATAGTTATAACAATAGAAACAACAACAATAATAATAATAGTAATAATAATAATAATAATAATAATAATGATAATAATAATAATAATAATAATAATAATAATAACAACAATAATGATGATAATAATTAATATTAATCAAAATAGTAATAATGATAACCACCATCATCATTATCAAATGAAAACAGTACTAATAAAAATATGAACATAGATACCGATGACGTTGGAAAATGCCCAACTTTACCTAATTTTGTATTGGTTATATGAAACTGTTCATTTACTTGTATATCTAATTAATAATTCGATTTACAATATAGAAAAATGTCGATGATATGACTAAAATGTTTTGATTGCCCGGTTTTTTACGAGCTTTTGTTGTTTTTTTTCTTGGCATTAAGCCCCATGTTTTAAGTTCTCATAAGTTACAATGGTGTAAAATGTTTAGATTATAACTACCTATTAGCGTCACACACTAGAGTTAATTAACATCTAATTGTCTGTGATTGATAAAGAAAGAAAGTATTAATGAAAAACCGTCATTTATTACCGATATGTTATAAGGCGATCTAGATAGGGACTAAAATATCAAGTCGCGCTACGGGTACAGGATAGAAAAACTTCATATTCACTTGACTTTTTAGATAATAATTTTAGTGCAAGGCGATGAATAATTTCTTTTTTTCCGAATGAGAATGAAAATGAGAAGACCACGTGACCAAACAACGAGAACTTTGAGGACTACTTATTTACCAAACTTCAACTAATTATTAGATCTATAGCCGGTAAAGTGAGAGAAAAAGACTTTGAAAGATTTTTTTCGCACAAAAAGCATGGTCACCTCAAGACAGCTTACGTAATCACTACCTCTTGTTTGAATGTCTAAAATCTAACTCTTAATCAGTCAAAGCTATAGGCCTAATGACTGCATGAATTCAGAACAGGAAATTTATACAATACTAGTTTGTTTTTTTTTTCAAATTCTTCCTTGACTACTATTTCGTATATATTGCTACACAAAATGAGAGCATGGGAAAGTTGTTGGGTAGTTTGGTATTTATGTTCATAAAACCATCGGTTACGATTGATATCGAAGTAAAAGAAATATGTGTAAAAAAATAAATTTGAGGGAAATGAGCACACGCCGCTCTCTGACAAGTTCGGAATTAGAGGTCTTTATATGAAACAAAATTTCCGAAATATTAATCAGCTTATTTTGCTGCCTTCAAAATAAAAAAAAGATCAAGGTAGAAATAAGCTAGACTTAAATTTTTGGTTCAGCCTCTTTAAGGACATAAATACACTTTAGAAGATGTTAAAAATAGAGACCTTGCGCGCCGACGACGATAATGTATGAAGTAATAACATCCATATGTAGCGTGGGTTTTACAGCAGACGATTGGCTGACAAGCGCCGCTAGTCCATCAGCCATCTTGGATTTCCTTCGCTACGGGCTTCGTCTTCCCAAATGTGGGCCCGTAGAACACTTAAATCTAATGTCCGAATTTTTTTACTTTAGTCTGATTTACCCCGCCTCGTCTCGGTTCACAATAGGAGGTTGAGATAGTGTAAAACTGCAATGGTTTACAAGTTCTTCACTTGAAAGCAAAAACAAAAATATTTTTTTAATTAACCGCTTAGAGCTTTGCCAAAGTTATAGGGATTAAACACGAATGAGAAACAAAAAACTCAAACTTTCAAAAAGCAAAACTGTCTCGCAATCTGTGCATGCATATGAGTCAGAAGTCGCTGTTTTTGCATTCCAAACTGTTTTTGTTATTTTTTTCAAGAAATGATTTTTTTAGCTTCCAAACAGAGAAAAAAATATTTATGACTTGATGAACATTTGTGTTGCAAGATATTAAACTTTGTTTAAAATGTTTCAATAATTGAAATAAATATAAACAGAAAAAAAATTAACCTAAAAGTATATTGTGTCTTCTTACATGCAAAACAGGCAGTATTTTAAGAGGCATAATTAGGCTTTCTGAATTCCGACTCGTGTGCACAAGTCATTGGGTCAACAAGCTTCATTGTGCGATTTGACCCGTTTTATACCGCATGATACTGCAAATATCGACTCCTCGAATTTAGCTACAAATTAATTGATCCACGGGTATTTTTCAGGGCCATGTCCGGATTGGTTTGGTGTGTTCTTTCGAGCGACCCCATTACATGCGTCTTACACGGGCACCGGCCGGTACATACCCGTGGTGCTATGTTATACGTAGCTTTCTGGTAGTGGATGCCGAAGCATCTACAAGTCGAAGGTTCGAATATTTACTAAATCCAGACATTTCGGGCATTTCCACTTAAAAAGCCTACTTCTCTCCGCAGATCATTTCATACCTTTAACATCTTTCAGTCACTTTCTGGTTGAGGTAGCTCCTTCCATTGGAGATGGTCAGAATGTTCCAGAGAACTGATATAGTCTCTAGCTGATTACGGCCATTGTAATTTAGCTTTCAAACTGTGGTGACACATTTAAATATGTCTGGAGAGAGAAGTGTGCTAACTAATTTCTCTATCTCTCTAACGTTCTCGTTCTTGTTCTTGCACGACCATCGGAGTTGTTGGATACTTGCGACACGTGTTATTTTAGCCACAAGAGGGGAATTTCTTCAACGGAGATTAGAAATTCTCCGTGTCCCTTATTAATTTATTTCCCTGTTTCACCATCCCAATCTTAGCGTGTCGGTACCACATACATACATTTATACATACAACACAGAGCCGACAATCATGTTCTACTCTACTTACATCCGACACACATTCTCTAGCCGGACTCCCCACAGAAACGGATGTGATGACGACGCCTCTAGTCGAGCGAACTCAGCCGGAATAAACCCAGGTCTTGAGTGACCCAGCCAAGCGCGCGGTCACTGCGGTTCGTCTGTCTAGTGGGTTATCAGAGCGGCACACCCACAGTCATGTATCGGCTCACTTAGTTTAGTTACTAGATAGAAAAAAAATGTGATGTACCTGCTCCTCAAGGTTGAATTATGAACTCCATCCACACCCTGGAAAAACGAAATGCAGTATCTCTCATAATTATGGTTTACACTGCAGATAACGTTACTGCTTTTGGTTTGTATCGGGCGGTGTTGGTCCTGGTCTCCTGGCCGAGTATCTGAAATAGAACCGATGCTCATACACATGGCACAAGTCCTACAGCTGACGCAATCCCTGTCAAAACGGGTTTAACTTTATGATTCAGATATTTTATTCCTAACAAACAAAAAATATAGATCATAGTCTTATACCGCCGAAGGCAGTCTCAAGACTTTACATATTTCCCCCAGCAGGCCAATTCACACCAAAGCAAATTCAACTAATATTTCAGAGCATTACAGCACGGCTGCCTGTAAGGCGCTCAAATACTAACATTCTACAAATTTATTTCAAGCACTGCCTGTAGCCAGTACCCGTTTTACTGATGAGTGGATTGCGGAAAATGTGAATAAATTGTTTTCCTAAGGCAGCTACAACATGCGTCGTGGTCGGGAAGCGAACCCACGACCGCCGGATCTCAAGTCCGATGCACTAACCACTGAGCCACGCTGCACCACAAAGAAACAAATGGGGCGTCACCCCGTTCCATGTGCAGATTTTCTACCATAATGATAGGGGAAGGTCAAACGGTCCCGAATCTTGAGTCGATAAGTATCACAACAGATTTTCAAGTCCAAATATGTGTGTGTAAAAAGTTTCAGTGTTTAAATTTGTTTCAATATTCTGATTTATTTAAAAAATGCAGCGGCGTAAAACAAAAAAAAAGACTACCATTATCCTGCTAAAACAACCAAATTAAACACGGTCAGGATTTCACAATCACAGTTCTTCTTGTTCCGCACAGTTATTTATACAGGTTTTTTTAAATCATAAAATTGGCAGTATAAATCGTGTTGCTTTCAAAATATTTGAAATATTGCCTCCGTTATTTATTCTGCTTTCAAAATAGCAGGATAGTGAGCCATACTCTCGGTGTATGCAAATGTCCTGATCAGTATCATGATAGCGAAGGAATAAAATTATCCACGTTATCCCCAACTCATCCTCTGCTAGATGGCCATGTCAGTAACGTGAATATAATTTTTTTTTTCGGGGTTTTCTTCACTTGGACCGTACATAATACAAACAAAAAGAGCAACAAGAACATTTGAGGTGATAAGATTTCCCTGATTTGTCAAGAACTGGCTGTTTTTAAAAATAAATTAAATGTTGTTTCCCCCCCCTCTCCCACCTCACCAAAAAATTGAAGAAATAAGTGTTAGTCTGCTGTTCCAACACGTCAAAATGTATCAAGTAAGGTTGTTGGTTTTTGTGTGTGTGTTCTTTTATCTTAATGTTACAATATCCACACTCTCACACACACCCAGTTCTAAGAACTGATGGAGTTCCGGTGAAAAATTGTGTTTAATAGTGGTGTGAAATGAAGGACTCTTAGATCTCAGTTTAAGTGGCCGAACTTAGATCTGAACTTGATGTGATGTACCTGCTTACTTCCAATATTGGCAACAGTAAAAAGGCAAGCGCAGCTGACCAAAATGTCAACAATATCCGTTGTTTTTTGCTTTCATTTTTTTGTGGGTTTTTTTTTTGTTTGTTTTGTTTTTAAAGTAAGAAGCCGGTCACTTCCTCTCAGACCGATTCACTGGATACTTAACTATATTAAAACCTATAGACAGCAGGCCCTGTGCTGCTGCAAAGGTGACATAGGTTCTAATTGTTTGTAACTCACTCCCCGACCTACCTTCGCTATGGCGTAAAAAGACATGAAAGGCTCGCATAATTATCAGAACATCGTTAAAAGCTTTTATGAATTACGTCTCTTAAGTTTTTGTGAAAATTTTTTCATGAAACTGGACCTGACGGCCAAATAACTTGACAACGTAAATTTCGTATGACAGAAATATTTTTTTTACTCACGTGACGCGAAAAGTTCTCGCATTTTACGTGATAGCATTTCGACCAGTGGGTTTAATCCCCGCGTTATGAGATCGTAATAAACCTTAGAAGATAAAATGCGAGGTGGATAAGGTAAAAAAAAAACCGTCCAGTAAAACCGATGGATCATCGAAGCAGTGTTCTGGAACCTGATCTGTCATCCTAGGCAGTTTAGCGGGGTCCTCGGGCCTGACTTGAGCTTCTTGTGTTGTTCCCTGAAGTGATACCGCCTAGGTCCCGAAAACACATTTGTCTTCAGCCATTAATTGGTCCTTTATCTTCCCCCCCTCCCCTCTCACCTGCTCTATCTCCCTCTCTCTCCCCTTTCCCATTTTTATGATTATTGTCTTGAACTCGAACTTGATGCATCTCAGTGGACTATTTAACCCAAGTATTTTTTTCCTTTATTTTTTACATCTCCTAAGTAAAGTGAACCATACGAGTGAAAGCATTCCGAGAATTACCGTGTCTTGACGTTTTCATTTATTTTGTTACTGGTTTTTTATTTTTTTATTCTTGCTCTTTTCATCGCTTTACGACCATGAAACAGTTCGTAAGGTGTTTGCTTGTAACTGATTATGTCTGTG